>VDFB02342041.1:0-29903 GCA_007258455.2 Sequoia sempervirens
TAGAAACTCTTCATTTCCCTTTGCTGAAATCTAAAATTATGATGGATTGCATGAATATCAATATCCCACTCCTTTGTGTCAAGTCACTTTTGTATTTGTGTAAAGGATCTAGGTGTTTTGAATGATAACTTCCCTTAGATAAGGTATGTTTTATTCAAACAAGGTTTGAGGAAAGTTGTTTATAATGAGGAGCTTATAGCATTTTAGTCAAACATCTGTCATTCCCATACGTAATTAATACTTAAAATTTATGGGATTGATCAAGTCAATCAAAAAGATGTACAATAGTTTAGCATTCCTAGCAAGCAATAGAAGGATTTTACCCTAATATCTAATTCTTGTCCCACCTTCCAAATCAATTGGAGGTTATCACTCCTCTTGACATATCCCCATGTTCGGTACTAAATTTATTTTCATATATTGGAAAAGTATTGTTTATTTCACTTGATTCCTTTAAACAATATGAATTTATTCCAAAGTTTGAAAGGCGAGAATGATCCTGGGATTTGTGGGTTATGGGCCCATAACGTAACTTGATTTGTATTAAACTTATATTGATATTCTTAATCATGGATGTAGAGCTCCTTAATCAAGAAGAATGACTTAGGAGAAGAAGAGCCTTGGATGAAGTAATCTCGACATATTTTCTATATCACTAGTTCCAAGTTTACTAGATTATTGTTGTAGGTTACAAGGTTGATCCATGCATCGCTATTGTTTCTATGAGTGTGGGATAGACTATATGTGTTATGGATTTGATTGAGCATTATGGTTTGTCAAAAATGAGTTGAACAAATTTTATTGGAACAATTGTGTCCCCCTTCTTGAGGCTTTGACGAATAAACCCTATGATAGATTTCCCATATTTGTCAAGATTTCTCAAGAGTCCAAAATTGTCTTCTTACAAATGTTGTTTGGCTTTTAAGAGATTGACCATCCTAGGTCAAGATGATACCTCGATGCACTTATATCTCGAAGTTTGAAAGTTAACCTTAACCCATCTTTGTATCTTTGGTTGTGCCTAAGTTTTTGTGAGAACTAGTGATGGCAATGTGTGGATTTCCATGGAGGTCAAGTAATATCATTAGATTCACTATGTTGGGTGGTTATAATTGATTGTTCCTTCCTTGGAAACTTTTGATATTTTGATTTCTTGATTTGTTGACGAATAGATGGGTGACGTTTGCTTGATTTCTTGATGGATAGATGAACAATGATTGCTTGATTGATTCATCTTTCATATCTATTTCTTTTGAAGGAGTCACTACCTTTTATGGGTACCCTTTTTGGAAAGAATATTTTACTCCCAAGTTGGTTGATAGATTTATTTCCTATTGACGGTTTCTTTACAAGGAGATGATTCCCCCTTTTCACATGTTATTGTTGAGGTAGTCATAGTCTTTTATGTTTGAAGGGTCACAACTTTTCACATTTTCACACATCTTCACTATCTTTGAGAACCTAATTTAATCCTCTAGCAAAACTACTTAAGGTTCTATCCTTAATTGGATCCCTCAAATGATGATATGGATGAAATGCTCTCCCTTTTATATCACAAGTTTGAGGGAGTCACACCTTTTCACTTCAATAGTTACAACTCCTCATTATTCAATTTTAGATAAGTTAATTTGTTAGTGTTTCTCAACTCAAGACAGACAATTTTTTTAACATTTTCATAGTTTTTAAGCATAAGGTAATCATAAACACCTTTGTTGAAGACACATTTAGTATGAAGCAAACACATGGATACACATAAGTCACAAGAATGCACGTAAGTCATTAAGTATAAGTCACAAAGTATTCACATGAATACATGTAATACACATGAAAGACACACGCATATAGAAATGCATTACTAGCCTACTTAAGAAGGTTGAATAGTTAGTTCTAATTGAATGGCAATTAAAGTAGGTATGTCCCACAGGCTGGTAGGAACATGCTCTGATACCGCTTGTAATGCCCCCTAATTGGGAATGCCCTAAATTTGCCCTAAATCCTTAATTTTTAAAT
This sequence comes from Sequoia sempervirens, assembly GCA_007258455.2. NCBI lineage: Eukaryota > Viridiplantae > Streptophyta > Pinopsida > Cupressales > Cupressaceae > Sequoia > Sequoia sempervirens. Next base: position 2,011 of record VDFB02342041.1, read on the forward strand.
GAACAGATGGGTTAGAGAATACCTTTCACCTGATTGAAGCCTTGCACACAGATTAGAAACCATTTACCACAATCACACTGATTAGCAGATTATAACCATTTACCATAATAATGCTAATTAGCAGATTATCATAATTAAATATTAGTAAATTCATGGCCAAATTTGAAATTACTAATCCAATCACAAAGCATTTAATATCCTTGGAGGGCTCAACCATGGGAGAGTATGGGAGAACGTGACTCGATGGGGTGCCTAGGACCCTTCTACCCTAGGCCCAAAAGCGGGTATCTTGGCCTCACGTGGTCCATGCCATCCATATGAGGTGGTCTACCTAGGAGGTGTCCCCTTTCTGTTATCCCCTCATCTTGCCCTCCATTTCCCTCTATGATTTGACCTCTGGTGTTGATTTACCATGATGGAGGGGTGAGATTACAATGTGTGCCTTGAAAATGCCACCTCTCCTAAGCCCAAGGCGCTGAACCATTGGTACCCCATTGGTACCTCCTTGGGCTCCTTGGGACTACTTGGTCCCCCATTATGGGACTACTTGGTCCTCCACCTTGAGGTGGCGTACCTAGGAGAGTGCCCCATCACTGTTCCACTCTTGTAATCTCAGTCTTCCCTATGATGGATAAACATTCAAATCATATGACAACCGGTATTAATCATATTTAAGGAAGCAGTCATAACAGTAATGCATCATTAATATCTTGAATATCTAATGAAATAATCTCGATCACTCATACTAAATTATGCTGCACCATATAATTGTAAATCAGATCTCATGCCGCTAACTCAGGAAATCGGACTGCTGCACGAATGTTAATTAATTGATTATTTCTGACTTAGAAGATGCATACCTCTATTCCTTTTATCTGATCAGATGATCGCTGTCTTAATGTTCAAATGTTTATTGATTCTCAGATTGAGTCAACTTACTCTTTGATGGATGCCTTCTCCGACTTGAATTGTTCACCCTTTATACCACGATAGGGCTGAGGGTCATAACTTTTCAAGATATGAATTCGCCAAGGGACATGACTCCTTGTTAATGCCTTCTTAATTGTAGATAGGAATAATTAATTTGATTAACATTATTCCTTGTGAAATCGCAGATCCTCTTCAGAAAGTCCGCCACCCTTAGTTATTTTCTTGATTGCTATTTGAAAGGAGGTGTCTTATGGTTTGGATGATTAGCATTATTTAACTTAGTAATTGCATCCTTTCATAACTTTATTAAATAATCACATCTTTTCCATAACTTCATCACTGTCTTGTGAGGGCTGACTATGGCTTACGAATTATATTTTAATTGCCTTCCATGATCGAAATGGCGATTTGGTTTTGTTCGTCAACCTGTGTCTTGGTTTGAAATTTGCGGGGGCATGACAAGGTACTCAACTTCAACAAATAAAGAGGGGGCCAAGTGAGAAGGGGTATGAGGAGGAGAAAAGGGGTGAGGCCAAGACACCTAGAGGAGGTGAAGTTCTACATCCCCTTTGGGAATTGCATACATCATTGGTGGAGAGTGAACATGGAGCACATCTTGCTAAGAATCTTTGAGTAGTAGAGGTCCATCATGTGGCCCAAATGCACTGCTAAATAGGAGTGTGTAGTTAGCATAATAAAAAACATTGTTGTAGTCAAGGAAGGATTTTGATTGGTGAATTGTCCTCCTTGATTTGCATTCATTATAGTCAAGCACTACCCTCAATAAAGCATTTACTGTGTTACTTTCGTACACTCAATTTGGTATGTGCGTTTTTGTAGTTGTATATTATTGCAATTAGAAGGGTGCTAAGTAAGTAGTAAACATTGACATCATTGTTGGGGAATGAAGTTGGGTTGCTTGCGTGCCAAATGGGAATACTCACCACTATACTATGACAAGAATTGGAGGAACAAAGGAGGTTGGTTCCTGGAGCAAGTAGCCTACAAAGGTCTACAAGAATAATTTAAAAACAATTGAAGAGGAGGTGGTTCATGTGGCCAAGAGTTCGAAGTGTTCGTGTGAATAAATGTCTTGTACCTAGTTAATTTCCTTACTAGGGACTTAGGGGACATATTCACATGTTAAGTTTACTTAGGTTCTAGATAATCTTCTAGAAATCTTAGTTGTCTAGATAGGATCTTATCTTATCCTATATTGTTGACTTTTTTGTCAATTTAGTTGTCTCATAACATAGGATTAAGACACATGTCATAATCTTGTCTAATCCTATCTCTCACCTTGCCTTTCTAAGCAAGGCATCTTATGTACATTTGCATATTCAATCTCGTAATATTGCATCCATTATCATAGCAAGATATTCTTGCCATTTTCTCTTTTGTGGAAGATATTTTGGTCTAGCAACTCTTCTTGGGGGTGTTGAGGAGTCACCATTAACTCCTACACTAAGGAGTGCAAGGTCATAGCCACCCGTCACTTGAAGCAACACATTGATGAAGTTTACAAACTCCATGTTGTAGTACAAGTACGAACTACTAATGCAACCTTTTAGTGGGGGCCGATGTACCTCTAGGGATATCTTCTTTCTTAGTTATTCCATGATCTCTGTAATTTGTTATCTGCTTGTCAGCCAAGAATCCGACTTTTCTTTTTTGAAGGGGATAATGGAGTTAGCATAATTAGAACCTTTTATAAATTGTTAATACTTTTGAAGCTCTTATTTTGTTAGTTTCTTGCCGGTTTGGGATAATTGTTGTTAATAGTTAAGTGGTTACCAATGGCCGTGGTCTAACCAACAACCATTGGGCCCTCTACGTAGCATTGTTATATTGAAGGTAAGGGTCTAATTGGTCAATGGTCCTCCTTAATCTATATTCATTGTAATCAAGCACTATTCTCAATAAAGCATTCAGTATGTTGTTCTTGTACATTCAATCTAGTATATACTATTCTTTAATTGTATATTATTGCAATGGGTAGCGTGACAAGTAAGCAATAAATAAAGTGCATAGCAAATATATTCTTGTAGGTATTGTTACCCAATTTTCACCTACGAGCTCGATCAGGCAGGATAAATTATGTTTCAGGTGTTCTTGTAGGCCAAATGGGACATTTGCATCAAGGGTTAGGTCATGTATCTGACGCTATTTCTCAGGGAGGTCTGTTGGAAGGCATGCCTCGATTGGATTTAGCACAAAACTCATCAGAGATGGGGGTCGGCAAGACCCTCCTGTTGTCTTGCCGACTAGCAGTGCGTTCTATTTGGCTGAGTGCGCTAGTCGCTAGGAGTTTCGGGTCGCCATGAGTCTTCATGTATCTCTCTGCGTGGAAGGAGGTCATGCAGATAGTTGTTCACAGGGGTGGCGTCGGAGAAAGATTTGAATTCGCTATAATGTCTCGGCGACCAAGTGAAGTCTCACCGAAGGGATGATGCCTTCGGTATAAGGTTGTGCCTTTGGGGAAAGGTCTGGCCGACAAGATAAAGTCTCGGCGAAAAGGGATGTCATCGCGAAGAAAGGTGGGCCTCGCTGTAATGTCTCGGCGACCGAACGAAGTCTCGCCGAAGGGGATTGCCTTCGGCATAATGTCTCACCGAAACATGGGGGTCTCATCGAAAGAAATGATTGGAGCTCGGGGAAAGCGGAACTCCTTCGGCGTAATGTGGTAGCTTCGGAGAAAGGTCTCGCCGAAGCGAATGGTGTCGGGGAGATGTCTTCCTGAAAGGATGGGGTCTCGGCGAAAGTTGGTGCCTTCGCTATAATGTTTCGCCGACCCGATGGAGGTCTCCCCAATATGAAATGAGCTCGCCGAAGGATCTTGTCTTCGGCATAAAGTCTTGCCGAATGCGGGTGTTTGGGCGATGAAATATGGATATCGGTATAACTCCTGCAGCTCGATACCATCGTATGTCTTTCCGAATGTTGTTGCGAGGTCTAATCGCATCGGGGAGACACGATTAGTGTCTCACCGATATGCGATTTTGTCCGGGAACTTTTGACCGCCCGAGGAAGCTTGCGTGGCATCTTTTCAACCAATCGGAGGGAACTGTGGGCAGTTTGACTGTCACGACTATCCTTGTGAGGAGGATCAATTGAATGAAACCAACATGGATCTACTCTGTGATCAAGGGTGATGAATCGGTTCGAAGGCAATAGTGTTGTCTCTATGGAGGCCGACTACAGGGAAAATTTGATGCTGTTTCCAGAAGGGATCAATTTGCAGAAAGATCTGGAGCGGGAATCAGACAGAAAGGAAGAAGAAGCCGTGAGTCATAGTAACAGCTAGAATATCTACTGGCACAGGGGGCTCAGCATTAATGATAATGCTTTAAAGCATTCAAAGCAGCCCTTCAAGGAAGTTCGAGGATAGACACGGAGGCCAGAAGTAAATGCAAGTATTCCATAAGATCTAAAAGCTTCTCCTGGGAGCGACTCTTCACCGACATGGACACGGGGATGCAATCGAATGCAAAATTAACTTCATTAAAAGATCTAGGGGCAGATTTTTCTGAAGGCGAATATTTTTGTAAGCCCTAGGGGCCGACATCTTTTGGTATATAGGGCTTTTTTTCCTCTTTGTAAAGGAGTTCGGATTATGCATTCTCAAGAGTTAGTGATTTTTAACAATCCTTTCTCAGCTGATGTATGCTTTGTAACTCATTTCGATTTTGGAATATATAACACAGAGTTTACCTTGGAAACCAATGTTAGTGCTCAGACTACTCTCATTTCTGTATTTTAGATTATGCAAGTTTTCAACTGTGCTTTTCTAAGTCTGCATTCATACCTTAAAGTCGTGAAATTCATCTTTTCTTCTTAAAATATGTATGTAGATCAAGCCTTTTTAAGAATGATGCATAAGTTCAAAGAGGTTATGTTGAGTAAATGAAATAGCTACCATTAGTTTTCCAGTGTATGTTCATCTTGTTTTCATTTCATGATTTCTTATCAGTTCGGTGTATCACCATAGGTTTAAATTTTAATTTTCATGCACTCTTCATCCCCTTTTCTTTCAAAGAGCAGTAGTTAGGTGATACCACAAAGGAAGCCGGCCTTCTCCGGAGGTTGACCTCTGTTTGCAGAAACCCACATCTTTAGAGGTCTTCCCATGTTACACTGAGGTGTTGAACATCAGGTTCAACAGGGTGTAATTTCAAGTGATAACAGGTATGTTTAAAAGATTTAACCCAACCATTGCCAAATCAAATTTCTTGGTCGTCAGTTACATTGTGGGGACTTCCTTCAAATAGGAGGATTTCCATAGAGTTTTAGGACTGTCTTGCATAGGTTAGAGTTAGAAAATAAGGCAGTGGTAAGGGAGGAAAAAACAATTTGTTGATGTATACATTGTGGACCAGAGTTATGAGATTCGTGAAAGATTTGTCTAGATTCACAAATCCAAGTCTGAGGCACCCTTGGTGAGTTTACAAGGTTAGTGTGTAAAAGAAAACATAGTAGAACGTACTCAAACAAATCCTTGACTGCCCTAAAAAGCCACTAATACTTTAAAGCATTTACTTTTGCATTTTGAGCTTATTCTCATTTGCTTTCAAACTAATTTCACTAGAGTTGCATGGAACGAATATGCTATCAATATCAGGTATGGATACGACAAATTTTCAAGATCATTTGATACAGTTACAGCTACATCGGACAATTATATATATATATATATATATATATATATATATATATATATGGAATTCAATTTCTCTAGAAAAATGCTGCATTTCCATCCACATAACACAAAATAATTTCTATTTTTTTAGTTTTTTAAAACTAGAAAGGGACCTAACTAAAACAACAAAGATCAAAATTTGTACATAAACAATATTTTTAAAGTTAAGTCATATACCCTTAGATGTATAAATAATTGACTATATTGAGGTTGGAGAGATCCAAATGTTGATCACAGACCACCACATTTTGCAGGCCATTTTTAGATCATTCTTGCAATTGGAACTGCTGAAGGTAATTGAAACATTACGAATTTAAGTTTTATGTTTCACTTTAGTAATTATTAATTTATTATTTTAAAATTTACGTATGCTTTCTTTTTTGTTTGTAATTTTTAATTTTTGAATTGGTTGCCGAGACCTAATTTGCATCCATTCCAATGTGCTGAGACAACTTGTGAAGGTGCCAGAGTTGCTTTCTAGCATGGTCATTGACCACAGTGGTCCCTATGGAGGCAATACAGCAGTGAGAGGGGAACAAATGTAAAGTAGATGATCCTAGATGACACTTGGTGGGATTGCATGGAATATCTTCTAGTTTCATTAAGCCCATCATGAGTATGATCCACTTTATTGGCATGGATAAGTCGTGTTTGGGAGAGGTATAAGGTGACATAAACTTAATGATTGAGAAGATAAAGTCTATTATAAATGAAGAAGAGCAAGATTTTAAAAAAAGTTTCTTCAAAGAAGTGTAGGCAATTTGTGTTAAGTGGTGGAACAAAATGACCACCTCACTACATTTTATTGCCTTTGCATCGACTCCCAAATTTTATAATGATGAGATCCTTCTATGTGTTAAGAATGCCACTATAGAAAGATGCAGAAGTCACTGAAGGGTATGGGAAAGCACTTGCTAAACTCTTGCATGATTTAGTTTGCTGATTTTGTAGCATCCAATGGTTGAAGTGTTTCTTCTCTCCATGACAAGTACAGGAAGGATGATCACACCATGCTTTGCTGCACCTCAATGGCTATACATTGCCACATCCCTAGACTCTTGCAATCAAATTTAATTGCAAGTTTCTTATTTTTTATTGCACTCTCTAAATTTGAATTATTTTCATTTTGGAAATTGTTATTTTCAAATTTGAAGTTTGGTTTACAATTTTATAATTGTAACTCTCTCACTTTGCCTCGATAGGTTGCTAGTTCCTCTTCATTTGAGTGGAAGTGGAGTAGATATTCCATCCACTGAGTGAAACACAATCAATTGGTAGCAAGTACAACAGAGGAGCTGGTTTATGTGCATTCCAACTTGTGTCTTCTTACTCACAATCAAAATAAGTACAAGGGAAAACAAAGTTGTGAGATGTAGACCTAGAGTGAACTGATTTGGATTTTTCTGTGGCCTCACAATCTTCACTTTTGAGGAGTTGGATAGCCAATATGCTTTTATTGTGAGTGGTAGTTGGGTTGCATGTGATTCTTCTAATCTACATGTATCATCTAATGTCAATGATGATGATGATGATAGTCTTCATGATGACCCATATGATGCTGATTACTAATAGTATAATATTAATATTGAGCAGTGAATATCTATCATGACAGTCAAGTTTGATAAATTGATACTGAATTTCAAATTCTTAATATTTATGATAGTTTTGTTTAGTGTATGCATGATATGTGGTATTTTGAACTTAATTCTTGTTTTTAGGCTGCAAACATGTATATATTTAAGATTTTTATATTTTTTGTATGGACATACCTAGAACATACATAGCTTCCCCCAAAAAATTTCTTCTGTACCTGTATACCATACTCATGTTTCTCTATTTGTACCCAATTTTGATTCAGCAACTTAGAGATGCAATATAATAACCCTTTTTCTTAGAATTTACAAATTCTAAATGGTTTCTTAAATTTGTTGATTTTTGGCACTGAGTCTGGATACATACCTAGAACATACGTAGTTTGCCCCAAAAAAATTCTTTTGTACCTGTATACCATGCTTACGTTTCTGTATTTGACATTTGTACTCAATTTTGATTCATCAACTGAGAGATGCAATATAATAACCCTTTTTCTTAGAATTTACAAATTCTAAATGGTTTCTTAAATTTGTTGAGTTTTGGCACTGAGTCTGGATTGAAGTCCAAATCCAATTCCAAGTACAAAATCAGCTTGCTGAGTTTTCACTGGGTCTGAGTCTCAACACTATGGTGTAGCACTGTGGAGAATGTCTTGAGGGATGTGCACAATGATATGTTGGAGGAATCAACTAAAGACACCCACATGGATGACCAAGAAGGGTTGAAGGAGGTTCGATTGATATAGAAGAGCAGAGACACACAAATAATTCACTTGAAGAACGATCCATTGAAGAGCCTTCAATACATCAGCTGGTGCAGATTGATGGGTGAAATGAGGAAATTTGAATTTCTTATGTGAGTTATTCCTTCTATGCAAGAGTTAGCAGATGAAGAGGTATATGATTGGTTGGAGATTAAAAACATATGCCGGCCATTAACATGAATGACACAAGTAGACTATTGTGATTTTTTGGAATGCAGTTCTGAGTAAACATTTTCAGAATTTTTTTTCACAAAATGTTAAGACATGCTATCGCTGATCCTCAAAATTTATTATATTTAGGAAGCTGGTTCTTGAACTATCTTAAACTGAGATTGAACAATTTGAGAAGCCCAGGGTTCTGGAACAATTTAAATGGGAAGTATTTTTTTCAGTTCTGACTGATTTTGGTTTTGATACTCATCATCTCATATATTTGAGTCCACAGGTGTCTTATTAGATGCTTTCATATCTTCAAAAAGAATGTTTTCTATTCCTGATATTTGTTGCAACTTCAACAGCAATTATAGTTTTCTTGCTTTGCTTTTTGAGTATTTTATTTTGAGGTGTTAATTCTGCTTTTTTCTGGCCTTTTAAGAAAGGACATGATAATATTTATGTTTGTAATGGCTGTTCCAGTCCAAGAGCAGAAGGGAGATGCTTTTGGAGTATGTAAGAAATGTGCAACCAGAATTTTTGGAATTGTTTGTGAAAAGAGCGCCACCACAGGTCTGATTATTATTTTCTGTGATTTCCATTTCCTTTCGTTTGCTCTCATGTTTTAAGAGTTTTACTTCTATCAATATGTTGCAGGATTTGAAATACTTAACTTAGCCCATTTGTACAATGTGAGAACATGCCAGGGTCTTCTTTATTGGACTTTTGAAAGAGGATGCAGAGTAAGATGCATTTTGTTGAAACTGTGGATAGGTTTTTAGGTCTGACTAAGAGATGGATGATTGCAGGTTGTGGAAGCAATGCGTCAAACTGTAACAAACATGATAGGGACACTGCCGCCACAATTCTTTGCCATAACTGTCACAACTGTAAGTATTATAGTGGTGCATTTGCATTAGGGGAGTTAGGACTGGAACTTTAACCGCTTTTTCCTCTTTGGCAAATCATTGGTGCAACAAATGTTTCTTGATGGCTTCTTGTGTGTTTTTGAAAGGTCATGATAATCCATAATATGTTTGTCCAGGTAGCTGAGAATCTGGCACAACTTATGTATAGTGTGATGATGACTGGGTATATGTTCAAGAATGCTCAATATCGTCTTGAGTTGCAGCAAAGTCTAGAACAAGTGGCACTTACTGATGGGCAAAATATTAGGGTATGATAAAAGGAGCAGAAGAATGCTTTTCAAATTTATAGAGCCTTTGTTATATTGTCATTCTCTGCTGAGATTAGTTGCAATCTGTCACAAAATGATTCAGTAAGTGTAATCATTAATCAGAAGATGCAGTTTTTGCAGTTTAGGGATTATGACAGCTAAAATGTCTGTTTGGATGTACTATGCCTTTGTTTGCATTGTTTGTTGTGGTAGTTTCAAATTTTGGTCCGATTTTATTTTCAAATGCAACGTTGGTTATTCGTTGCAGTCAACAGGACTGAAACTTTTGACTTTGTTTCTTTTGTAAAGCAATCATCTTTTAAAACTGACAACACTTGTGTGTTGGAAATGAATAATAATTTCAAACCAATGTAGGTGAGATTGTGCATGTTTCTTCTCAATTGAAGGTACCATGTTCTAACTATGTTCTATTTGTAGTGCTTGTTAAACATCAAGTTTCTGAAACTTTCTGTGGTGGTGGTGGTCAGAACCCATTAGTTTGTTAATTGCATTTTGATTTTATACCTTTCATGAGTTATAATTGTATGATACTATATGCATTTGCTTAGGCTGGAATGCTAAAGCAACTTTACTTTTTTAACTTCCATGTGCACAACATGCTTTGTATGATATAAAATACACACGCACACAGTCACAAATGCTCACATGCATGCATACTCATACATATAGAAGGTACATGTGATAATCTCTCACTTGGAAGTTTGGGCATTTCAAATAGTTCTTTAACTCCATCCTTCCCGAACTGGATGGTACACTCAGAGTTATCTTTTAAGTTCGAGGAGTTTCTAGAATCTACAAGTGGTTCAGTTCAAATTTTTCTGTGGTGTGTTTTTCTGAAGATCTAACTGGGATTTGATATAATTTCATTAAAGAATGCCTTTTTTTTTTGACTGGATTAGTGCTTAGCATATAGTTTTTCTCTATGCTGTATTTATGTTTTGAAGTTTTACCACCTAATCAATGTTGGTTTAGTTGGCAAATTAGTCTAATCAGTTTTCATTATATTTTTGTATGATCACTCTGCAGTCAAATCCAGAATATGCACCAGGCACGCAGAAAAAAGTAAGCGGTGAAGTAATCAGGTGGCATAATGATTCTGGGCCAGAGAAAATTGACGCTTTCAAATACATAGAACTCTTAGAAGGTGAAATCGATGAACTGCAACGTCAACTGGGACAGAGAAAGGCATCCAGCGGACAGAATGAAATATTAGAGTATCTTAAGTCACTTGAACCCCAGAACTTGCAGGTAATAAATGTTAAAAGTGTATAATTTTATTTGCTTTTTATATGTATAAAGAACAAATAGAAAATCCTTACCGATGACCATTTTTGTGCATCAATCAAACACGAAAGGAAGGAAGAATGCAATGTTTCATGTTCATATTTGACTATGGCCCCAACCAGAAGTGTCTGCACTATTAAGAACTACTGGAAAAACCACACACACAAGTACTTCTGGGCATCCCCAGACCTTAACCAAATAATAGAAAACTAATCTTTTTAACTTTTCACTTTACTGATGGCCCCATCCTAATGAAGACCATAAAACCTTGCCTAATCCTTATGATATCTCATTTGTTAATACAACAAACTTGGAGCATATTTCTTATACCATCGACTAACATTTTATGAACAGAGTGTTTTGGCAATTATCAAGTGCATAGGAGGCTTTGACAGTAAAAACTTGGAAAATAAAATATCTTTTACTTTGAGAATTTATTTTTTGGCTAGAGAAGTTGTAGAGTTAGCTAGAGTTGAACACAGAAATCCTTTTTTATTTCCACTCTTCCAGCAAGGATTATTGCATTGAGCAGTGAGCATCATGTTGTTGCTTTTATTGAATGAAAGCATATTTTATAATTCTTATGTTTTTGAAAGATAAGATCATAGAATATGCAAAGGAAAACCAAAGAAACAGTTAACCAATACATCTTCGAATGTGCGGAAGACTTTTTAGCAATAATGTGCTACTTCTTTTCAATGCAGAAGCGAATAGGTTACAATGGATGTTATAGATAGCAAGGATGGAAATTAAAATTCCTGTGACCAGGAGGGGTACCGGTAAACACATTAAACTGGTTTTCCTAGATTCTTCTCTGTTATTTGATCCTCAATGTGAAGAATCAAATGGCTATATGTACAATATAGTTACAAGATGTTACGTAGCAGCTATAGAATTATACATATCCCATAACCTGTTTTGCTTGACTTTCCAAATGTTGATGGCTGAGATGTTGATGGTTTATGTTCCAATCTTGTCGTCTGCAAATGAAACATTTTGCAAACACCATGTGTATGAGGCTGTTGATTGTGCAGGTGATCGCCAAATTGTGCATGGACTGCAAGAGTCGTGTGCTACAACACATGATGTTGCAGATGCTTTTGCAGTGGGGTGGAGGGGCAAAGAGACTTGTGGACTGGCACGAAGTGCTGTAGCTTTTGCATGGTTCCCAAGGGTTGCACAATTGTGCATGGATCAGCATGTCACCAGCATGCATCTCCATGTCATTGTGTTCTCAGGTGTTTGTCCCTTAAAATTAACTTTCCATGTGACATGCCCTGAAATTTGAGTGCCTCTTATCATCCAGACATATCCTAGATATGCATCGCTTTGTACCTATGTCATCAGGTCTTTTGGGGAAAAAGATAATATTAGGATATGTGAAAATGTGTAATGTCCCCCTTTTCAGCGTGATCTTGTTTGCAGAGTGTTAGCCTATTTCTTGGACCCTTGTGGGCTAACTGGATTGGTTAGAGGGTCAGTGGTACTTTCTGGAGAGTTTGATCGTTACGGTTTTGAGCCCGATTGGTGGTTCTGGCAACGGTTTCACGATGCGAGGTGGCAACCGGCGGCACGAGGATTATATCGTGTTTTAGCAGGTAGGTTATGGGTTTTAGAGTGATTTAAATATTAAAATGGATTTTAATGTTTTAATTATAAGAAGTCAAATTGACTTTATATTTTTAAATCCTTAAATATTCCTCTAAAAGTGTTTGTCTTTTTAAATCACTTAAATGAATAAAGTGCGCCCAAGTATTTAGTTCATATACTATTGAAATGAATTAAATATTATTTAAAAGATTTTAATATCCGAAAGTGGTATTTTCTTGGGATTCGTGCCTTTGCATAAAAGGGCATTTTTGGCAATGAGAAACTCACCTTTTGACAATTTCAACTTTGCCTTGTGCTATTTCCTGTGCATTCTCCCTGTGATCAGGGTTTGAACAATTTTTCCATTGAAGAGCGATAACTCTTCAGTGTTGAGCACTTTTGAGGTTGTGAGAGATCAGCTGAATTTGTGCAGTTTGTGAGAGCTTCATACAGAGGTTCTACTGGGCTTGAGCTGTGTTTCCTATTGGATTTCTTTATCAGTTTCAGAGGGTTTTGGGAGATGGCGCCTTCATTTCATCTGGCAGACATCATACTTCTTGGTCGTACCTTCTAAGTGAGAATTCAGGTTGTTTGCAGTGAAGTGCGTGGCTCTTGTGCAAGGGCGTTTGGGCATTTCTTGGAGAAACGCCTTCTTTTTTGAGGGTTTCTCTTCATCATTTTAGGCGTTTGGCTTGTACTCTTTATCTGCCACCGTTTTCAGGCTGGATTTTGCATTCTGTAGCTTTCTACACCAGATTTGGTCAGTTTTTCACCATCTTGGCTGGCAAACTGGACTACTTTCTTAAATAAATACTCTGGACACTTCCGGGTATGTTTATGAGTTCTAAATCCATTGTTGAGCATATTTATCATCTTCTGTATTGTCAATTCGCCCGAAATAACTCAGATTTACATTTTATATGCATTTATGCTGTGCGCCCCTTCTCTTCTGTCTATCAAACTTTCTCTAAAAAAACACTAAATAACACTAAAAGACTTAAGAAATATTGGGGTTTGAGTTGAGAGCCAGCAGGGCTCATCACAGTGGTATCAGAGCGGTTTCCTGCCATCCTGTTGGGCATTGATCATGGCTACTTCAATTACTCAGAGGCAGTGGGACAAGAATATGGAGAAGCTGAAACAAAGTTTGAAAAAGTTGGATGAAAATCAGAAAGGGATAAATGAATTGATTTCAGATCCTGCAACCTTAGATAAAACAGCAAGGTTTATGGCATCCATCTTCAGGTCTACATCACAAAATAAAAATGAGATACATGAGGTCTCTACAGGTGAAGTATCCAGAAATCTTCACAATGAATTCTCAGCAGTTAGTGACCAGCATACAGCTGATCTTATGGAGGACAAAAATCAGACTTACATAGAAGTAGATGTTGGGCACAGGACACTTCAGGATGAGCAAGTGTTGTTTGAAGACAAACCAGTTGTATTAGAGCAGCCAAATGAAGATAAGGTTTCTTGTGATGCTTCATTAGGTGAGTCTAGCATTACTTCATCCTATCATGGTAAAGAATCAGATTGTGGTTCGATGAATGTTATTCATTCATGTGAGAGTCTATTGGAGGCCCAAGATATTAAGGTGGATGTGGAAGTTGATCCTTTACTTAGTGGGGCAGCCACTAGTGTTTTGTCTACACGTGATGAAGGAGACATTTTACAATGGCATGATGTCATTACGGATTTGTTTGAGGACAGCAGCTTAATGCCTCATCATTCTCATGAAATAGGAGCTTGTGATCATGAGCAAGCCAATGAGATAATATCATCCTTTGATGGAAGCCCTACATCCATTGGTGGACATGAAGATATCAAGCATAAGAAGACTGATTTTGTGTACTTTGGCATTGAAGAGATTAGAAGGTCTGAAATGCTGAATGAAGAGTGGTTGAGGAAGGCCAAGGAGGCTAGGTTAGTTGCTGCAAATGCAAAACAACGTCTTCAAGAGGTGAAGGAAAAAGTCAATCACCTAAACATAGCAAGATATAAAAGGATAGATGACCTTAGAAGGCTTTTAACTCAAAGAGAGGATGGATATGGATATGTACCTTGTTCTAATAATGATTCACCATGTGAGGTTGAAATTGTTCAAAGTTTGGAAACTCATTCTTCTAGGGGTTGCATATGGGATGACGATGGTCCAGTTTCTCTTCCTAGAGTAGATGGTATTCCGTATGATGATCTTCTCTTCGAGTTAGATATTACTCACGATCTGGTAACTATCTACTTGTTGCTTGGTGATTTAATCTTCTTAGACTCTTCATTGATCGATGGTTGTCCTACTTGGAGTTGGCATGATTTGCAGAGTTGGGATTTAGGAGCTACATTGCTAGATGGTTGGTTTCATGGGTTGACAGGTTATGGTGACATCATGGGTTCCAGCTATAGACAGAGATGTTGTGTTGCGGATGCTTCCCGATATTCTTACTTTATTATGATGGATGGATGTGAGTACCGTTTATATTGGGATCCAGGTGGCGACAGGATTGGTACTGTGTTTTGGATGGGTTCCATGCATTGGCTTCACCACTTTTGGCATGGTGAAGTTGAGATCAGTGTTGAGCAGCGAAAGACAGTTGATGACAGTAGGGACATTTCACAGCACTATCCTTGGGATCCTGGTGGAGTGGTTGATCCTTTGTTGTTGAGATTGCTTGCGGTCAAGCAATTTCAGGGAGGGCGAATTGTAATGTCCCCCTTTTCAGCGTGATCTTGTTTGCAGAGTGTTAGCCTATTTCTTGGACCCTTGTGGGCTAACTGGATTGGTTAGAGGGTCAGTGGTACTTTCTGGAGAGTTTGATCGTTCTGGTTTTCAGAGCCCAGTGACTGGTTCACAACAGGCGTTTGCAGTGCAGGAGTCGACAACTTCTGACGGCACAGGATTATATGGTGTTTTGAGTGAGTTATGGGTTTTTAAGTGATTTAAATATTAATGGATTTAATATTTAATTATAAAGTCAAATTGACTTTATATTTTTAAATCACTTAAATATTCTCTAAAAGTGATTTAATATTTTTAAATCACTCAAATGAATAAAGTGCGCCCAAGTATTTAATTCATATACTATTGAAATGAATTAAATATTATTTAAAAGATTTTAATATCCAAAAGTGGCGTATCTTTCTTGGGATTCGTGCCTTTGCATAAAAGGGCATTTCTGGCAATGAGAAACTCACCTTTTGACAATTTCGACTTTGCCTTGGCATTTTCCTGTGCATTCTCCTGTGATCAGGGTTTGAACAATTTTTCCATTGAAGAACGATAACTCTTCAGTGTTGAGCACTTTTGAGGCTGTGAGAGATCAGCTGAATTTGTGCAGTTTGTGAGAGCTTCATACAGAGGTTCTACTGGGCTTGAGCTGTGTTTCCTATTGGATTTCTTTATCAGTTTCAGAGGGTTTTGGGAGATGGCGCCTTCATTTCATCTGGCAGACATCATACTTCTTGGCCGTACCTTCTAAGTGAGAATTCAGGTTGTTTGCAGTGAAGTGTGTGGCTCTTGTGCAAGGGCATTTGGGCATTTCTTGGAGAAACGCCTTCTTTTCTGAGGGTTTCTCTTCATCATTTTAGGCGTTTGGCTTGTACTCTTTATCTGCCACCGTTTTCAGGCTGGATTTTGCATTTTGTAGCTTTCTACACCAGATTTGGTCAATTTTTCACCATCTTGGCTGGCAAACTGGACTACTTTCTTAAATAAATAATCTGGACACTTCCGGGTATGTTTATGAGTTCTAAATCCATTGTTGAGCATATTTATCATCTTCTGTATTGTCAATTCGCCTGAAATAACTCAGATTTACATTTTATATGCATTTATGCTGTGCGCCCCTTCTCTTCTGTCTATCAAACTTTCTCTAAAAAACTAAATAACACTAAAAAGACTTAAGAAATATTGGGGTTTGAGTTGAGAACCAGCAGGGCTCATCACAAAATGGCATGAGGTGATACATTAGGAACATGCATGCCTGAAACAGTTGAAGGTTTTGCTGGCATGTTGACACGTGATATAAAATTAAAATTAAACTAAAGTTTTGTTCATGTCTGTATGTGGCCTGTCTTAGCGAAGTTCAATATTGAGGGCTGTGACAGGATGTCGTTTAAATCTTACATTATTGTGTTTATTTGTTTGATACGAGTAAATGTATGATTTGCACTAGGTTCATAGTAGTATGTGATGTGTAATTAGGATAGTTAGTCTGTTCCTAATTCATCAGTAAGAATCCTAACAACTGAAAATCTCATATTGCTAATTTAGTCTTGTTGTCCTCTAAGAGCTATGCTGAATGTGGAAAACTGACCAAGTAGCTGCATAAAATGAAAAATAAACAATAAGCAAGTAAAGAATAAAAATACCAATGAAAAGAGGAATTAAACTAGAATTTACTCTGTAAAAACTTAATATAGGAAAACTCCAAATGAGTGGGGTTGTGCCTCCTCATCTCCACCATCATGTTGATGTTATAGAGCAGTGTCGGGCTGCTACTTCTAGCACTTCTCGTCTCTTTGAAGGCAATTCAAATGATAGCCTAAACAGCTATTTGAATTGTAATATCATATTTTGAAAAGGCACGATTTTTTTAAAGGCTCGATCTCATGAAGTGGTGCGATCTCTAAAAGGCCAACATCATATACCTTATGGATGCGATTTCATTAAGAGACAATTAATAATTGTTATTAAGTGAGGCCGACCTCATTTATGAAGAGATGTGATTATTTAGAGTTATATCTTTTGATTGGAGGCCGACATGAAGGATCAAGGGATGCGTCTCTCCCTTTCCACTTGTATATATATTCGATGTCTGTCATTGTTCTATCATTCATTCATTCTTAGTTCATCAAAAGGTCATCTATCATTGTGCGAATTTTGTAGAAGGTCAGATCGAGTTTTCTATAGAAGGCTGAAGTTATTATCTGCAGTTTGTAGTTCATCAAGTTCGAGTTTCTCAAGTGCGAGTTGTCTCAAGAGCAGATCGTTGTTTTTTGTAGAAGGTTGAGATCTTTATCAGCAGACTGCTTCATTCTGTTTCTGTGTTGCATCAGATTGTGGTGCATATATTTGGCTTTCATATTGGCCTATTGTAAAGGAGACAATTATTGTTAACATTCAATATATAAGAGATATATTGTTGCTGGGTTTTTCTCCCTCAAGAGGAGGGTTTTCCTAGGGTATCTGCTGTGTTATTGTGTCTGATTTTGAATTAAATTCTGTGTCTCTAATCTGATCATAAAAACTAACATGGTATCATAGCGGGTTTGAAGAAGATCTTGATCAGATTTTGTATTGCAACGATACTCTTTATTCTCTTTCTCATCGTTGATTACTTCTATCTCTTCGTCAAGATGGTGAACGGTCTTAAGATTGAGGATAGACTTGAGGGAGCATCAAATTTCACATCTTGGAGATTCAGAATTATGCTCACTTTGGAAGAAAATGAATTGGTTGAGTTTGTGGAGAGCAAAGTCCTTGAGCCTATAGATGAGGAAGAGAAGGTTTAGTGGAAGAAGAAAGATATTAAGGCGAAGAAGATGTTAGTTGATTCCGTGAAGGACCATATTGTTCCAATCATCTCTAAGTTGAAGATAGCAAGAGAGATGCTTAAGGCTTTGGAGGAGATGTATGAGATCAACAACACAAGCCGTGCACTTGCATTAAAGCAACAACTTCATCATGTTAAGATGGCGGAAGGAGAATCTGTCATCGCTTACTTCATGAAGATTTCCGAATTGAGAGATCAACTCTCTACCATTGGTCATATTGTTGATGTCAAGGATTTGACCATGTTGGCTCTTAATGGTCTTTCTTCATCTTGGGAGTCTTACATTCAAGGAATCAGTGCAAGATAGAAACTTCCCAAGTTTGATTGTTTGAGGGCAGATTGTATTCAAGAAGAGTCTAGGTTGGCTGCGAGAGGTATTGGTCGAAGCTCTACAAATGAAGACATTCATCTTCTTTCTGCGCAATCCTCGAAGAAGAAAGGAAAAGGAGGAAAGAAAGGATACTTCAAGAGGAATAGAGATAAAGGGTCAGATGGTGCTCTTGCATTCAAGAAGAAGAAGGATCTATCTTGCATTCAATGTTTTCAATGTGACAAGTTTGGTCACTATGCAAATAATTGTCTAACCAAGCCTAATCAGCATGCTTCATTTGCGGATGTGGATGGGATCTCTCCTCAAAAGGATACTAGGGAGTTTCTATTCTAAGTCATGGGCCTGTGTTCAAGCTGTGAAAGTTGTGGACTAATCTGAGTGCAAGAACAACGTATCTTACTATGTCCAGTAATTGCACCATCAGAATATTTAAAGAGATAAGTATTCTTTGTTTTGTTTTCACCTTTCTAGGCTGAATTTCAGTTATATCATTTATTTGGATCATGTGTAATTAGAAAAGAGAGATCACAGTTTCTCTTGACTTGTGTTCACTGGCATAAGATCCTTTGAAGATTCAAATTATTATTTGCAAGTTATTTTTCATGCTAGTTATGAAGATTTCTGAGTGTGACTCTGAAATAAAAAGAGAACTGCAATTTCGATGGTGATAAGTTGGTCACATTGATATCATTCTCTAATGAACTGTGATAGAGCCTTGACTCTTGGAGAGGGTTGGTTCTTCATGCTAACTGCATAATGCATTCAAGAAATTTGTAGTCGTTCAAATTGTCTTTTGCTGTGCTGAGTTTAGCACTCTTGAGAGGAGTAAAAGATGGAAGAAAGAGTTATATCAGAATTCAATAAAGATAAGTTTCTTCATTTTGATATTTTGATATATTTCTCTTATAGGTTGATTTATTTATTCATGTTTTAATATTGTTCATAAATACTTATGTATTCATGCTATAACCTGAGATGGTAAACCTTGTATGATTCTAGCCTTGATATTTCTTTGGATAATTATAAACTGTTATTAATCTCTCTCTAAAATGCTTTCAGGACAATTCTAGGAGCAAGAAGGTGACAAGAGATTGCTTAGTGATGAAAAGCTTGAGGCATCTTGTGAGGAAGTCATGCCGACCAAAGAAATGATCAAGCGTGAAGTCACAACTTGCAGCCATGGGATTGAGTTGGTCGCTAGAGGGAGTTCACTTCCATAAATCTTCTTTGCAGTCTCTGAGGCAGGGATCAAGAGGGAGTTCTGTGACTCACTAAGAGGAAGTGAAGGTTGTAGTGTTGCAAGGCCAAGTGTTAAATCATTGAAAGATCTCTTTAGCTGCGGAGATCAGAATTGCACAAGACAGTCATCTGGATTTGATATTGGTAGCTTCGCAGACCTATTCAGAATAGAGTGATCTGCAATGAGGTCGAGGAGGTCAACCCTGAACTCTCTACAGTACCAGAGGTGTGCACTGGAAAACATTTATCTAAGGCAAGCGTTGCAGGCAATCTTGGATGATGAGGTCAGAAGGTTGATGCAAGTACTTTAAGTTTCAAAGGGAGCCTACGAAACCTGAAGAAGATAGTGATCTAGTTGATCTTGGTTCTTTATGCTGATGATTTATTTCTTACTGGAGAAGATCACCTCATTATCAAAGGCAAGAAGGAGTTAGCTTCTGAATTTGAAATGAAGGATCTTGGTTACATGCATTACTTCCTTGGTTTAGAAGCATGGCAGATGCCGGATGAGATCTTTCTAAAGCCAAGAGAAGTATACGATTAACATTTTGAAGAGATTTGGTATGATGGGTTGCAAATCCATGTCTACACCTATGGAAACCAAGTTTCAGAAGTTAAAAGAGGCTGCAACTAATTCTGATCTGGTGGATCCCATCATGTACAGGCAGTTGATTGGATCGTTGATGTATCTAGTCAATACTAGACCAGATATTTGCTATGCAGTGAGTGCACTTAATCAGTTCATGTGTGAACCAAGGCAAATACATCTAGTTATAGCGAAGCATATCCTGGGATACTTGCGTAGCACAGTTGTATATGGCTTGAGATATTCTTCAGGTGTGGACTTGAAGCCGCATGGATATATTGATTCTGATTGGGCAGGGTGTGTCACTTATCAGAAGAGTACCTCTAGATGTTGCTTTAGTTTGGAGTCTGCGATGATATCCTGGTGTAGCAGGAAACAGTCTTTTGTGGCATTGAGTACAACAGAGGCTGAGTATATTGCAGCTTGTTTGGCAGCTCGAGAAGCAGTATGGCTTCAGAAGCTCCTTGCAAGATTGTTTGGACAATCGTTAGAGTCGATTGTCATCCATTGTGATAATCAAAGCTGTGTGAAGCCTTCTAGCTGAGAGGGAGTCTCAACATCAGTGATCTTTCTTAATGCATTTCTCTTTGAGAGAGATTTGAGGTGCAAGCCCTTGTTAATGCATTTCTCTTTGAGATTTGAGGTGAAAGCCCTTGTTTCCACCCTCTGGGAGAGCCATGGTGGATGTCATGTGTGTGACTCCATGATAGTATCACGTGAGAGAGTCCGTGATGATTTTCTTGTACTTGTGTTTCACCCTCTGGGAGAGCCATGGTGAACGTCACGATGAGGTGACAACATCATGTTGAGTGATGAGCACTTGTACATACCATACATGGGTGTAGCCATGATGGTTGATATCATGATGAGGTGATATCTTTCCTTTCCACATATGGGAGTAGCCATTGTGGTTGACATCACGATGAGGTGATATGTCTTATGCTGCTGGAAGTATCCTCCCTAGCTGAGAGGGAGTGTTGATGTTATAGAGTAGCGTCGGGCTGCTACTTCCAATACTTCTCGTCTCTTTGAAGGCAATTCAAATGATAGCCTAAATAGCTATTTGAAATGTAATATCATATTTTGAAAAGGCATGATTTTTTTGAAGGCTCGATCTCATGAAGTGGTGAGATCTCTAAAAGGCCAACATCATATACCTTATGGATGCGATTTCATTAAGAGACAATTAATAATTGTTATTAAGTGAGGCCGACCTCATTTATGAAGAGATGCGATTATTTAGAGTTATATCTTTTGATTGGAGGCCGACATGAAGGATCAAGGGACGCATCTCTCCCTTTCCACTTGTATATATATTCGATGTCTGTCATTGTTCTATCATTCATTCATTCTTAGTTCATCAAAAGGTCGTCTATCATTGTGCGAATTTTGTAGAAGGTCAGATCGAGTTTTCTAGAGAAGGCTGAAGTTATTATCTGCAGTTTGTAGTTCATCAAGTTCGAGTTTCTCAAGTGCGAGTTGTCTCAAGAGCAGATCGTTGTTTTTTTTAGAAGGCTGAGATCTTTATCAGCAGACTGCTTCATTCTGTTTCTGTGTTGCATCAGATTGTGGTGCATATATTTGGCCTTCATATTGGCCTATTGTAAAGGGGACAATTATTGTTAACATTCAATATATAAGAGATATATTGTTGCTGGGTTTTTCTCCCTCAGAGGAGGGTTTTCCCAGGGTATCTGCTGTGTTATTGTGTCTGATTTTGAATTAAATTCTGTGTCTCTAATCTGATCATAAAAACTAACACATCATCATTGCAATATTAACAATCAATTGCTTTGGTGAAGCTTCCAAGGACATTGTGGGACTTTTACAGTGTTACTACAATGCTTTCCTACATCTGTCTTTCTCTGAAACTTTGCTTCACTACTCAAGAGTCAAGTTAGCTGCACACATCCTACAATTCCAGAATTGAGAAATGGAAGAGCATTGACGTCTCTTAATCCCTAGAATATTTGGGAGTCCTTTGGTGCAAGAAAGGACACTCCCAGGGCACTTTAAGGAGACTAATTGGCAATTGAAGACATAAGAGTGTAGAAGAGTGTTAGGAATAATTGGAGAGTGAAGTTGACTGTAGAAGGAAGGGAAAAAGGAGGAGGGTGACTGTAGGAGTAAACAATAATGTGTTGATGTTGTGACTGTTATATAAACTCTTTGTATCTGATCATTGGCCATAAGAACACTAACAAAGCTATCTATTAGCTGGCTTCTCCTGCTTGTGGTTTCTGGTATAAAATTTTGCATGTCAAAACTCTTTTTTGGTAGTTTTTCATTGTTGTTTTGATGTTGGGATTGCTTATCTTATTTCTGTTATAACACAAAAGTAAATTTAGTTTCTAACCATTTGAGTAAGCATTCTATGACTAGCATTTGAATTAAATTCAAGTAGAACACTAATTGTGTGGTTTGCAATTCTGTTAAGTAGGTGTACTTGAGAGTTCATAGATCAATGTGTGGTAAGGCAGCTGGTTGAGTTTGTGTGTTAGCCTTTGGTCGT
The DNA here is from genome assembly GCA_007258455.2 of Sequoia sempervirens. Taxonomy (NCBI): domain Eukaryota; kingdom Viridiplantae; phylum Streptophyta; class Pinopsida; order Cupressales; family Cupressaceae; genus Sequoia; species Sequoia sempervirens. The sequence continues at coordinate 24,438 of VDFB02342041.1, forward strand.
TGTTCATATTGATCCACCTTGGTAGGATTTGTTAGTTGTATAATGCGCCTCTTGAATTTAAGTATGGAACTAGAAGAGAGTATTTAAACAAAATTGCAATAAATAAAGAATAAGTAATAGTATTGAAAGTAAATTGCTAGCAAAGAACAAAGATGTACTATCAATGTCTAGAGTATGTTATCTTCTATCCTTCTTCAAAGGTGGAAATGAACCAATCACAAGGGTAATGTTTCAAATTTCATAGTTACGAGACTCGGACTCGGCTGAGACTCGGCGATGGTGACTCGACTCGGCGCAGACTCGGCAAAATGAAAAAAAGTTGAAAAAACCCTAGAAATTTAGAGATTTTTAAGGATTTAAAACTTGTTTCAAGCACCCTTTATTGAATACAACACAAATAAAAGCAAATTTGATCACATGCACAAGTATACAACGATCACATAAGTATAAAGTGCACAAATTGTAGTTGCGCTGCTGAAGGAAATAGCATACTTAGATATATAAAATTAGTCAAATGTATACAAAACTCATGGAATATGAAATCCATGACATTAAATGTTCCAAACAAATATGAAATATCAAAACAATAATTGCAAGTCTATGGCTCAAAAGAGTTTGCATCCTTCCTACGAAGGCATCTAAGGTGGGTCCTAGATGATGTAGCAAGTACAACCATAGTCTCTGGTTGTGACTCCATGCCACCCTCACCAACATTAGTTGTGGATGTGTTTGCTCATGCTTTAGCCTCCTCCCTTGCCATGGCTATAGCCTCAGCCTCTCTATTTGCTCGGTCAACCCAATCAAGGTCCTCGTCACTAACACAAGTGTACATCGATCATATAAGTATAAACACAAATTGTAGTTGAGTTGCCCAAGGAAATAGCACACTTAGATATATAGTCAAAGTCTCAAATGTATACAAAAATCATCTAATATGAAATCCATGACATCAAATGTTCCAAACAAATATGAAATATCAAAAGATTCAAAACAATAACTAGAATTCTATGGCTCAAAGGAGCTTGCATCCTTCGTACTAATGTGTCTAAGATAGGTCATGGATGATGCAGTAGCCATAATATCAAGTATTAGGGAAATTTCCCTAATGGGGTTGAGGGGCAGTGCCCTTTGTGGGGGTGTAGGCGTAGTGCCTCTAGTGGGGTCGAGGGGTAGTGCCCCTCGTGGGGGTCTGGGGGCAGCACCCCCAGCGGGGCTAAGGGCAATGTCCATTGCGGGGGTCTGGGGGCAGCGCCTCCAGTGGGGTCAAGGGGCAGCGCCCCTTGCGGGGGTTTGGGGGCAGCGCCCCTAGTGGGGTTTGGGGGCAGCGCCCCTCGCAGGGTACATGATTTTGCATTCACAATAAGTAAGAAAAAAACAAGTTTTAACTTTAAATTTCAAGTAATTTTTTGTACTTTTCAAACCCTGCCTGTTGCCGAGTCCTGTTGACAAGACTCCTAGACTCGGCAAGTTTGGCGAGTCCACCAAACTCGGCGAGTCCAGCCAGGACTCGGTAGGACTCGGCTGAGTCCGAGTTCGAGCCCCTAGGACTCGGCCAGGGTGACTCGACTTGGGACTTGCCGAGTCTTGGCGAGTCCTGGCGAGTCTCGTTACTATGGTCACTTTCAACACCTACTTGCCTTTACAACAAATGTGATCAAAGATCATATGATTTGTTCTAGGCTAGAAAAGATAAAATTGATCAATGTTTTCAACCATATGCAAATATGTTCTCAATGCATATAAGATCCTGAATGATCATTGACCAATCACTACAGTGCACTTAAGATTTTTCTCAGAAGTAAGCCTTCCATCCAAATGGGGTCTTGCACAAAATTTTGTCTGACATGTAGACAAACTAATGGGGAACAATTTGATTCTAATGATTAGATTAACCCCTCCAAGTAATGTCTTGTATAGTCAGTTGCTTCCAATTTTGTGACTTGAGAATTGGCTTTGCTCCTTATCTACTTCTCTGGAATGCTAAAAATGGCTTTGGGTTTTAATTGCAAGTGTCCTCTATCCTATGGAAATGAGTTTGAGATGTGCAGTTGATTCTTGAGCTTGTTTTTTGAGACTACAGATTTATATCACGTTGATCTTTGTCCCATTAGGAAATCCTAAAGTATTTACAACATGTACTGCCTTACTAAGGACACTATAGTGGTTTGCCCTTGTGGCTTGTGTAGGGTTTTTTAAAATACACTAAAGCTTTGTGTGCATTTGCTTCCACATTACATGTATTTCACAAGAAATTGTAGGCCATGTTTAGTTGCATAATTTAAACATGTGAAAAACCTCAAGGCAAAAGAAATCTGAAGATTCTAAGATTTCAATTGGCAACTCCAAGAGCAGAATCAAGAGCTATTGAAAATGGTTCAACACTTGGAGATAGAGAACTAGGAGTTCCTATATTGATTTACCTGGCATTGAGGCTTCCTCATTGGTGTTGAGGAGGAGTTTCAACAAGAATTGATTACATAAGAAAAAAGGGTTGCAAAACTTCAAGAAGATTGTGAAGAAGTGAAGAGCAAAGGAGAGTCCACCAAACAAAGGAGGCTAGCTGCTACACAAGATGGCTGAACATGATAAATCTAAGCATGTGAAGAATCTTATGATATACTCTTTCTTTTAATAAAGAACTATAGGAGCCCCTTGTGGTAGTTTTGAAACTTTCACTAAGGATTTGGGTCTAAGTTGATGAAAAATTTAATTAAATTTGCCAAGGGCTTGGTAAGAATGGTCAAGGGGTAAGAAATTCCGTATGGGTTTGAGGCTAAGCGACAAGATGAAGGCTCTTGGGTGAGGGTGCCCTAATATTCAGTATGCTCAGAAATAAAATAATTAGCCTTAAGGTACGGCAACACCAAGCAATAATCCTTAAGAAGGAAGCCACTCCATGTGATATCACCAACTTGAGATCCCAATGTAATATAATTCTTTCTTCTATGCTTCCCATCGATATTCACCTCCTATATATTCCATTAATAATAATGGAAGTGTAAATCACTAGTCCCAAATTAAGAGGACTCATTAAAATGTAATTAATCACATAAGTTACAGGATGAATCGATATTATTAACTAATGAATTGTGTGTCATAGTTAGGCATACAATCATCCCATAGAATCATATTCCTTGTCATGTCCTCGCCATGTAAGACTTTCATAAAAGCATATTTTGCAAGCCAACCTCCTATATTAGCATATATACAGGGCAAACCTAATGCTGTCTGACTCCTTTTAATCTTGGCGCCTGAGTCATTGGCAAATAAATTTAAATTCTTGGTTGGGCCGACTTCCATATAGGCCGACCTCCTCACCTTGAAAGAATTAAAATAGATAAGTCAAAACTAACTATGAGCCGACTCCTTGAGTGAAATCACCCAGGAAACATGTATAAAGGAAGCGACTGATATTACTTTAAGAGGCGATTCATTTCATTAAGAAAGGCAGTGACCATTATGGGAAGAAAGTTAATTCATAAAGGGGCGCTAAAATTAGAAGTATTAACAAACAGAAAGCTGTGCCTCTTCAGAAAAATCGTGACATCCCTCTTAGGAGATCGCGTCTCTTCATATGGTCGCCCCTCTTGAGGATTTGATAAGGTATATAAGGAGCAGTATGAGAAATACATTGGGGGGATAGCAATGAATATCTCAGGATGTAAATATGTGATATATATATATATATATATATTCTGAGTTGGAAGGCAGTTATATAGAATGGCAGGATTCAGAAATAAATCTACTTTCAGAAGCAATCACTATTGATACCATCAGCAACTGATCGAACAGCAGTCAAGGAAGGAGGATATCAAACTATTTTACAACAGCAGAATTATAATATAGAGATCTGAATAGAATAGCAGACAGGAAGAAATCAAATACCATTTGGAATTAGAGCCAATATTAAGTGGCATGAGGAAGAAGAAGATAGTTAAATAAGAGATAAATGAGGATGAATAATTCTCAATGATAAGGGAAGTAATTTTAGTATAGATTCATATACATATAATGACATATACACATATATAGATAGATATTATACGATTAGGCAATAATGATGCTTGCAGCAATTATCGATTGCTAGACAGATATACATTGGGGAAAAGAGAAAGAAATGAGATCAAAAGGGACCTGTGCTATCCAGCACAGTAGATAGTGTATAAGAAATATATACATAATCAGAAGTATATCAGATCCATTCTATATTCAGGTGTATTTCTGCCATTTATTATCATTGCATCTATATAAATATGGCCCTGCATACTAAAGGAATGTTAAATGTGTATTTTCTGCAAATAATTGTTTTCCTATTTATGCATATTGCTTATAGGATGGGAAAGAAGGATATTGTATGATTGAATCAGAATTATGCTTGACTGTCTGAAACCCACCTTGTGGGAAGGGCCTGGGGTGAAGCGGTAAGAGCCTAAAATGTAATATCCCTTGCTGATTATGGCCTCAAAATGCTGAAGATATGCTCAAGGAATATTGTCAACACTTTGCACACAAGGTCTGATCTTGCTGATTTGAATTTCTGATTGTTTTGTTATGAGTTTGGATGCTGCAAATGATGTTTTTGAAGGCTTTTAATGATGCAAGATTGACTAATAAAGTCTCAGCAATGCTATGCCAACTATTTTCTACCTTTACATGCATATAAGTGACTGAAAATGTGCATCTACAACAACTAGGAATTAAGACAAACACTTTGGATGCAATCTAAGATGGCATTTATGCACTTATAGCCAAGTGGCATTAATGCAAACACTTGGTATGCAATATTATAATATTTTTTATGCCAAAATGAGAACCTACAGCCAATTGACATTTTGTCAAACAATTGGCATGCAAACTAATAGGCTGATTATGAATGCTATTAAAATGAACATTACATCGAACATATGGCATGCAACGTATTTCTTCTTATTGAAATGCCAACCTCACTACAATGCTGATATAGAAAAGATGAGCCAAGACTCTTGGCTTTACAATATAAATTTTGAGTACAAAATGCACTTCAAAGTTTGAGTACAATGGCAGCAAATAAACTTATTCTAAATGCTGATATGAGTATGCAAATAACATAAAACCCGGTTGGGAGAAGCGCTTGTGTTGATGAAGATGTGGCAGCCAATAAACAATCCAAAATGAGCTTCCCTCAAGCCAATCAAACTCTTACACCAACCGCCCCTGTTCTTGCCTGACAATATTTTATATAAATAAATGCAGCAACAATGGCCCTCCAAATTGCTATAGAAATGATTGCCAACACGAAAGGAATTGATTTCTCCAATGCCCACAAAAATCTGAAGTCTCAATGATGAGCAATGAGCAAATATTTACTTCTCACCTGAAAACTGATGCTCATGAAAATGGGGACATTACAGTCCGCCCTCATTGAAATTGCTTGTTCCCAAGCAATCTCAGTTGCAAAGAAAACTCTCCCCCATCTGGATCCCAAGG
>VDFB02342042.1:0-127512 GCA_007258455.2 Sequoia sempervirens
TTCGGAGGGTTGTTGTGCATCAATTGTTGTCATTTTGGAGCAGCAAAACCCTAGCAGACTTATTGCAGACCTGAGTGATCAGATTTGGAGCAGATCTCCTTGTCGTTGAAGAGTGGAAGACATAGGGTTTCATGCCCTAATTGGAGCACTGCCCTTGGGGGATCATTTCTATCACTTCTTGGGTCATTTTCTATTGAGTTTTTGGTATGTATAAGCCTAATTTAAAGTCTGATTTGTAACAGCAGCCTTCTGAGTTATTTTTGGGCATGTTTGAGCCCATTCTGTGATGTACTTGCATGGACATTACTTCTGATTTTGTAGCAGCAGTTGGACCAATTGAAAATCAGATTTCCTTCATATTTGGTTGGTCATTTTATTGTGATTCATTGCTGGTTTCATTCATAAATGAGGATAGATATATTTTCCCTATTGTTTGACGCATTTTGGAGGAATATATGTTGTTCATACTTGTTTGCAATCAGAAATTTCATATCAGAATCTAGGGTTTGGGCAGAAAATTGAAGTGCAGAAAATTAGGGCAGAATTTCTAATTTAAAATCCAGATTTTAGGGCAATATCCCTAGTTGGGATATTTCAATGAAAGAGAGCTTGTGTAGGACTGAACTCATCGTGAGAACACTAGCAATGGGTTCCACCAGCTTGGAAGATAGACTGATTAGTATGTTGTTTATTGTGTCGGTATGTTATTTGGGAGTTTTTGTTTGCTGTAAATTGGGCATACTATATGTAGGACCACTGCTTGTTACTATGGGCCAATCCTTCATAACTACAATTTGAATTACACTACCCAAGATGGTGATTAATTTACAACAAATCAAGTCAGCTACAAAAATGACAGTTTATTAATAATAACAGTCTACAATTCTGTGTTAATTTTCACCATGCTTTCGTTAGAGAGAATCTTAGAGGATAACTGAATACTGATCTAAGATTTGAATTCAATATACAGAGCATATAGGAAAAACAGCAACAAATAACGGATTGACGAATGCAAAACAAGAATAGTCTTGTGAACTCGTAACCTTAAATTCCCTAGTGATAGTGAATTGAAGAAGCAATCCTACTTGCTAGATTTTTCTAGTTAATTTCTCCAGGTTAAATCTTGTGTCGTTACTCTTATATATGTATTGTGTTGTAAATGTTCCTTTTCCACATTTACACGTCTATTTTTCAGTTCTTCGTGCATTTCATGCAATATGGCCACTCTAAGAATTTATATAAATTGTCATAGTACTAAAATATGCACATAATCACATTATACGGTCATAAGACTAATATTTGTTTAAAGGAATTAGACATCACTCTAACCAGGCCAATCATGAATTTATAATATATAAAGTATGAACGAAAGATTAGTTCAAAAATTGTTATACTTTTCCTGCTTGGTATTCTATTTTGAATGATTACAGAGCAGCTTGCACTCTTTTCAAGTAAATATCTAATAATAATAAAAATAAATATAAATATATAGAGAGAGAGAGAGAGAGCGCTCTTACAAGACTATCAAGTTCTGAAGATTTCCAAGCTCCTTTGGTACAGGACCAGAAAAGTTATTAATACCAAAGGTCCTGAAAAAATGAACATTTTTTATTCTTTGAACATTGCATGGTGTAAGATATCTTGAGATACAATTCAAAGTTCTGCTAGTAAATAAATTTCAATGAGCTGACCCATTTGACATGAATGAATCAATGAAATTTAATTTATCACCATGATTTTGATTCGATGCATTAAATTAATGCAAGCAAAACATTAGAGGAAGAGCCTCACAAGGTTTGCATGTTGGTGAGGTTCCCCAAGAAAGCGGGAATGCGACCATTGAAATAGTTCTGGTCCAGGTTCCTACAAATAAAATCCACAAACCCATCTCACGGGATAATAGAAGGAATAATAAAAAACTAGCGAAGTATTACTCTTTTAAGTGGCATCAAAAGAACAAGGTAATCTTTTAAAGTCAATTTATGTAACTTGTGTTTTCTGATAGGGGATTTTAATCTGTCCTTCAGTAAGTTAACAAATGGAATATAAACTTACTAACTAACTAAAGAAGAGATTTAAACTTACAGATTGTTGAGGTATGTCAGATTAGCCAATTCTTCTGGAAGCTCTCCTGTTTTGTCCAACGCATAGACCTTCCTGAAAGAAGAAAAGTCCTCGATGGCTTAGTATTGAGCGCACTTCAATTTTTCCAATCCACTTCGTAAAAAAGTTCTCAACCTCCCTTTAGAAAAAATAGGACAAATAACTGCTAACTAACCATTAATCTTTAAGTTTTAACTGCATAATGTTGAAAAACAGATTCAAGCGTAAGTAAATTCAGCAAATCTGGACAGAGATATGAAGAATTTTTCAAGTGGAAGTAGTAGCTGGATTGAAATTTGAGAAATATTCAAGATTGAAACAAATTAAACACAGCTGAGTTGATGTAAGAGGATGTTTATCAAGCTGAACTGATATTTCACCAATTCTTAATCTGTCTTAGGATTCAATCTAGGAAAATCGAGGTAACATACCATAGTTTACAGTGTTCGAACATGTTTAAATCTTATTATTCTAATATATTAGCCAACAGAAGATTAACTTAATTCTTGTTAGATACAAAAATCTAATTGCTGATCATCGACTTCTGTATGGAGACTTGGAAGTTCGTTTTTAAAAATACTAATGTAGTCAACTTTTTACAAAATCTGTTAAGATATTGGAGTTCAAAGTGCAATAAACACGTCAAACACTAACTGAATGTGATTTGATCTATCTGACAGACTGACACTTAAATATGGTCCTTATTATGCCTAAGGTCTCTTTGACGCAGCCTTAACGTCGTCAAGCTAAATAAATAGTTATTTACAAAGATTTTAAGCTTCCACAGTCCATAATGTTTAGGAAAACGCTTTTTCATGGAGATGAGAACCAGGTATTCCCAGATAAATTGAGCTATTCTGATTCTTTTTAAAAACTCTAAAGCTCTTCAATCTTAAACTAACAAACTAATTCAGCCAACTTTTAAAAAATAAAAGTACTGCCCATTTTGGTTCTTCAGTTAAATCACTAAAACGCCACACTTAGATGGAATAAATGCAGATAACAATCAAAATCCCCAACCCCCTTTAATTTGTAACGATATGGTGAGGTTGTGTTGTAACTTTCAGAATGAGACATAAGCCTTCAGTCACACTGTATTCGAGTTTTCGATTGAAATCTACTCCGGATGAAGTAGGGTGATTGCCTAAGTTCAAGTTTATAAAAGTTTTACTGGATGAACTGTTTAGAAAATACTAACCTATTAACTTAAAGTTTATAACTAGGCTTGGTCATGAAGCTAGAACCAAGAATACAAAACTTAAATGATGGAAAACAAACTCTTCTCTTTTTATTCTACAGAGAAGTCTGAGACACGAAGTCAGCCTATCCGTTGGCGGCGAGTCGCCACCTAAAAGACTATGTTTTTTCTTTTAATTTTACAACCCCAATCACGATTTCCGAAATAAAACACTGGGTGCATACGATCTATGTTGCTTGAAGAGTTGGGAGAGCGCTTGCTTTGTTGAAAGAAAAGCCCAGTAGAGCCTCGGCTTCCTAATAGGTCGTCTTAAGTAAGTTTTAGTTGGTTCATGGAATATCATAAACTCTATAATTAATGATACGATCCATTGAGCAAAAAGGTTACTGTAAGCATTACATTTCTGTAACATGGCAGAGAGTTCCTGAGCAGTCACACTTGATGCCAGGATTTGCGATATCTGCAGTAGAATTGGCCGGGCCAGAACATGGATCTGTGAGGTTCCATGTTGCAGATGAATCAATACTCCACTTCTCAGAAAGTGACCTTACTGCAGCAACTGTTAAAGTTCAAACGACACAACATGACAGAAAGTTAAGGAATAGTCAATAAACAACATGCTACTAAACTAAACAAAATCTTGCATAAACTAAACTTGCCTTCAATGGGATCTGTGACTGCTATCAATTGAGCTGCCTGTAGCAAACATCCCATGCTGTAAACACTACAGAGAAACCAAAATGACGAAACTGGGACTTCAATCTTTGACATGATGGAAGCAAAATTAATGTTGGGTTTGAGTGCTTCCCCAGATGTCAGAGCTTGTAAACTTCCCAATACTTGAATTATATGAACTGGATGCATGAACGGAAATCTGGTACAGACTACTGAGATGAAAATAAATTCAGATTTGATGATCACATAGTTTGAAGTTTTAGTCTTAGCTCCTTGCTGACAAAATTTGATGGCAAAGCCTAAAGAGATAGAATTCCATCTTTTCAAAATCTTTTCAAAGAATATAGTTTTGTTGAATTCGGCAATGTTTCATAGGCCATCACAGGTTGACAGGTGGGAGGAGTTCGCAGCATTACTCACTACAGTATTCAACAAACACTTCGCCCTGCCATATTTTCCATAACATACGTGGGTACATGTGAATTTTTCCACTCTGGCTGGCGGTTGGGTTGGAAATTCTCTACTACAGGTGCATTATCATTTATTGTGATACGGTTCCATTATTTTTTCTATTTTTAGTCACTTTATTTATTATGTAAAGGATTACTTGCTATTGCTATTTAATAAGTTAACTCTCTAGTAAGCGTGGATGGATGGAAGGTTAGAGTTGGATATTTTTAAGTTCAAATTGCTCTTTTTAAAGGGAATAAAGAAAATAACAGCTTAGTTAAATATCTTGGTGTAGATTAATTAAATATTAATAAAAAAAATAAGACATAGAGTTAGGATTAATAAAATATAGAATTGAAAATTTAAATAAATTAAATATGGATATTCAAATTTGAGATATATTAAGGCTATTAAATTGGTCATTTGTATTGTACTTAGCATATCTTTTATTTCAAGTTGTCAAATACTTGTTTTTGATAACATCATAAGATTAAGGATTGTTCTTTGGTTTCACTTCACAATAAGTCTTCTACTTAGTTTAATAATGAAGGGTGGACTACAATTGAAAATTGTAAAATAACCAAAACCCTAGTAAAAGCAGAGCTCAAGTCAAACCTTCAACTAATGTTGGTAAGCCAATTATTAAACCACAAGCTGGTGGGTCTTCAAACCCTCAAGAAAAGGGGAGAGAGGTGGCTTCCTCTAATGGTGAACCTTTAACTCAGCCTACATTTATGAGAATACTATAGCTAGATTGTGTGTTATCTTCTTAGTTGGAGAACACTATTTATTCTTCTTCCTCTTTCATAGTCCTACATCAATCTCGCAATATGTCAAGGCATCTAGAAGAAGGAGAACAAAAAAAAAAGAAGAATGCAAATTTTCAATATCCAATGGGTAGTTTCTCTTGATATGAGAATTTGCAAAATCCTTACTCCACTCTTGACAAGTTGGATAACAATAACATGCATCTTGATTCTCGTCAATGAATTTCATCTTTTGGAATGTTCAAGGTCTTACAAACCTCCCTAGGAAGTATGTTGTGAAGGATACTCATCAAAAATTTATAGCTCTAGATATCCTTTGCTTGTAAAAGGTTAAGATTACTATTTTTTATTTTTGTTGTTTACCATATTATTTGGCCAACAAGCTCATTTTTTTATAGATCAATCATGATGTAGATCAAGGAGAAGTTGTCACCTTTCTCTATCGTAAGTGGCATTCACATTTGGTTGATCACATATGTGACTCCATTAATTGAGAAATTTGGACCCTCTTTAATATTAAGTTATTCTTTAGGCATTATTAATGTTTATGCTTTGAATGATGTTGTTGAGAGATCTCTTAATGGTCATGGATTATCAATTTAATGTCTATTACCACTTGGGTTTTGTGTGGAAACTTTAATATGTTCAAAATAACTTATGATAAAGATGAATCTCTTCCCATGTGTTGGACAAGTAATGAAAGGGAAGCTCGGTATTTTTGTGAGATAAATTTAGTCTCTTTGATCCCAATATGGGACATTGCCACAATCATTCACATTGGTTTATGTGGAATAATTATTGAGATGGAACTAATAGAGTGTATAAATGGCTTGATCATGCCATGATTTTTTCTTAGTCATTTTTCTCCCATGCGATTTGTTTTCCTCTTTGATGGATCCTTTGTCAAAGAATACTCTTTTTTGTACATTGATAATCCAATTTTGCATTGAGTGCAAATTTTCTCTTTCCAAGACTGATAACGTGTAGTTTTTACTTAACACTTCTTTGTTGACTCATCAAACCACATTAGCCACATCTATCAAGTGTAGAATATGGAGGGTAGGCCTCCTCAATAGATAGGTGGGATTGACTAGTGGAATGGGGCCATTAAATGTACCTCCTACTTTATTTGCATCTGTGGCCACCAGTCAGCTAGATTTTATCATCATGCATACAAGGACACCACCTCAAATCTTCACCAATCCATCACGACACCCAAAGCCAACCCCTTTGCTCTTAACTTTTAGTTACAAGTGGTTGATATTAGTCATCATAAGAAAATTATTGATAATCATATAGCCAATGGTACCTAGATCAAGGCTTGACTATATGGGCTCAAGATGGGTAACTAAGCTTCTAAAGAGTTCTTTCAAGCTCTTCATGCTCATCACACCTCTCATGATATTAAAAATAAATTAAATATTGTTAGTAGTTGCACAAATATATTCTTAGTAACTTGCAAGCCTCTATTAGGCATTATGAGTGGGTTTTTAAAGTACAAGTACATTATCCTAAATGTGACCATGCCTTGCAAGAGTGCCTCAAGGTTGTTCCTTTCCATCTCTCTTCTTCTTAGTGAGTTTTTTGTGATCAATTTCTCTCCATTATTGACCTTTGAGAAGAAATATTTATTATATGGCTAATAATAAAGCCCTTGGTCATGGATGTTTTTTTTGTCAATTTTACAAGCTCCTTTGAGATTGTGTTGGTGAGGGTATTCATAAATCTTATCTCAAATAATTCCAATCTAATTCCTTAGAAAAATTATCCATAAACAAAATATTAATTTCATACCTAAGTTCAATGATCTTGAAGATATCTACAATTAGAGGTTAATCACAATGCTCAATATTTTGACAAGATCATAGCCAAAGCCCTTACATTGAAGTTACATCATCTTTTTCCTTAGATTGTGCTACCTGAACTAATTGGATTTATTAAGTCTAGATAAATATATTGGATAATATTATTACAATCTAGAAATTTATAGATGAGCATGATGATCCCACTAATAAGTTATTTTCATCAAATTTGACTTTGTTAAATCTTATTATCACATTGAGTGGCTTCTTATCCTTGTCATGCTCTAGGATTTAGGATTTGGTCCTTGGTTTATTCAATATGTTTGTATTATATTCTCAAATACTTTTTATTTTCTTACTATCAATGGTAAAAAATCCAATGTATTTTCCCTCTTCAAGTGTATCCATCAAGGATGTACTTTAGCACTATATTGTATGTGCTAGTTGCTACTAAAGGTTTTCAATATATGTTGACTCATTGAATTTCTTAAAAGTTGTTTAAATGTGTAAGTTTACCTAGTTCCACAACTCAATTAGTTAATGGTAATTTTTCTAATGAATCTTTCCTCACTCTCTTGGAATAGAAAAAATATTTGCCAGGCTCTCTATTGTTTGGATATTTTTTAAAAAGCCTTGGATTCTAATAGTTATTGAAAAAAATTCAATGTTATTGACAGTCATTTCTACCTAAGCCTCCTTAGTTTGACTCTTATGGATGTAAATTGATCGGGCATGGATAAATATTCATATTTTTGGGCATTTATTTTTCTTTATAAGCCTCTCCATCCACCCTATGGCAAGCTACTTTAGCTTGAATTGAGAAGAATTTAGTGTATTAGGTCACTAAACCCTTTATCTCTTACAAAGAACTCTCAAATTTGTTTGAAGATTCTTGTAGCCACTCATGTTTATTATTCTTCTTGTTGGGTCCCTTCTAAAGCTTTGTATCTAAAGATGGAAAAGTTTCTTATAGAATTTATTTGGGCCTCCTCTGAGAATTTGTAGAGAAGGGACATTTTTCATCCCCAAGGATTGTTGGGTGAAAATTATGTAATCAACTTTTCGATAGATTACACAACTTGGACTTCAGCCACAGCTATATGAGATGTAAATCTCTCCTCTCGGAAAGGGGAGGCGCCCTTCTTACTGCTAACAGAAGCGATAGTAAAAAAAACAAGTAATTACAAAATGTACACAAAACTTACGAAGTGGGGGGGTGTGTTATCTATCCTTCTCTTTTTCAGAGAATATACGCAATGCTTCCACCGCTGGAAGTTCACAATTCTATAACCTTAACCAACAACTAGCAGTAATACCAATACCTCTATCTCACACAAAAGAAGCCGTGAGATACAAGAAGGACACAATAAACAAATAAAGTAAAAGGAAAGCTCAATGGTTGGCACAAAAGTCGTTCGTATTTTTTCAATGTTGATCCAGGTGATGTACCGTTTTAATCACTTAGAAGCACAAAGTCTTCTTAGAAAGAAAGTAATTCTTTTTTGAATAACACAGAATTCCATTACAAGGTCTTAGACCCATTCAACAAAAAGTATTTAAAGAGCACGAATCCATTTGCGCAAGTCTTGTAGATCCTTCTAATAAAAGTATTCAAGAGTATGAATAACATAAGCACAAAGTCTCGTAGATCATTCAACCAAAAGGATATGAGCATGAACATTACAAGCTACCAAAGTCTTTGTAGATCATTCAACCAAATGATAAATGTAAATACAAATGCAATCTTAAATAAATGTAACAATAAAGTTTACATAAACTACGAGTCCTTCTCAGATTCTTCTAAGCTAATCACCACCAAATAGATCAACTTCAACAAAAGTATCAACGCAAAGTTAGCCAAATCTTTCTTTATTAATCAATTTCATTCATTGAAGCATGAACGCAAAGTTTCACAATTCTGCTTCAAAAAGGGCAGCACTTCGTTGCAAAATACTAAAGGATCCATTTACAATAGAAATCCCTCACATTATATAGAAAGAGGGATGAGCAAAATTAGGAAACTAATTGAGGAAATCAAGGAAAGTTAGGTGAGCGACTTTAGGAGATCTCACCTAACTTTGACCAAAGTCAAAGTGTAAATTTATTTTCAAAATACATCTTCTTCAACTGTACTTACAAAAAAGACAGCTTGAAAATGTCAAGAATTACGGCGATGCATAAAAGGATGTATCAGGTCACTAACATCGGAGATCAGCAACTTACATTCCGCTTGGGCGCTGAGTCTTTCATGCTTCTTCTTACCCCTCAGATGAACGCATCATTCAGCTCTAACGTAATCTACAAGGGTGTGAGTTCTTGTGATCGACCTTCTGGCAAATCAATGGATTTTCTTGCACCCGCGAAGATGCATCTTAAGATTATCAAGTGTCAGCCGTATATTGCAAATGATATGTATTGAGGCTCTGGGAAAAACTGTCATCCTCAACTTGTTGCATAACGGCTTCTTTGTAGATCTGGGATAGTTCACTGGATCAGAAGATGTCACCTTTAGGATCACTTGATGAAATCTGGAGAGAAACTGCAAGGATGGTGAATCAATAGACGTTAGCAGAAAAAGTAGCATTGGGAAGCGTGAAGTGAGAAACGATGTTGAGCAAGTGTGAAACGAGCAACTAGGCACAGAAAATGATGCGGGAGCGAAGAAATGGGGTCCGGAATGGAAATAGAGCAATTTTGAAGAGACTAGGTTAAAAACTGCCAAAGTGTAGGGGCAGCGGCACCAGCCAATTCATTGCACAAAATGATCTGTCTGAAGAAGTGTAAGCAGCGTACCCAAAGATCTACTGCACAAAAAATACCGAAGAAAGTGCAAGGTGCTAAACATTGCACAAAAAATGATTCGGTTCCGAAGAAAGTGTAAATGGCGCTAAAATTCAAAGACCATTGCACAAAAATGACTGTTCTAGTGGCGCAAAGGTGCTAAAATTTGCGCACCATTGCACAAAAAAACACTCAAGTCAATAGGGCAAGGTGCTGCACCAAGACCATTGCACAAAAGCGACTAAAAAGTGTAAAGGTGCTAAAATTCAGCACCATTGCACAAAAAATGACTAAGTCTGGAAAAAGTGCAAAGGTGCTAAAATTCAGCACCATTGCACAAAAAATGACTAAGTCTGAAAAAAAAGTGTAATAGCACACTTTTTCAGCGCTCTTACATTTTAGAGAATTCACTTTTTATGCAGGGTCGCTGAATTTTAGCGCCACTGCACTTTCAACACTTAGCCAAAAATTTGGATGAGTTAGAGCGCACTTTTTTGGCACAACTGCATCTTTCACAATTTAACTAAGTCTGAAAGAAAAGTGTAATAGGGCACTTTTTCAGCGCTATTACATTTTAGAAAAAGTTCACTTTCATGCAGGGGTGCTAAATTTTAGTTCCCTTGCACTTTTTGTACTTAGCCAAATTTTGGCTTGAGAGCAGGAGCGCACTTTTTCAGTGCCACTGCATTTTTCGCAATTCGCTAAGTTTGAACAGTGAGACCTCGTGAAGGGGCTTGTTTCGAAGGTCTTTGTGAGGAAAACATAGGGGGATGCTTGAATTGACTATTCAAGGCTTTGAAACGCATTTCGAGGTAGCTTGAAAAGCACTTCGTTATGCGTACTGGAACTTCACGAATCCTAGGAAATGGACAAGTTTCGTAGGGGGGTTATCTGTGGAACGAGCGCTGCTAGATTCCGTGATAACAAGGATCTAGGTCATGGGAGTGCCCAAGGGAACGAATTGCCCTAATCTAGCTCATATTGTTTGACAGGTGTTTAAAAAATCAGGTGAGTTGGCCTCAAATGTTTCAGATTGTTGACCAAACAACTCATTGTCTGAGGACGACAATGTAGGAATCAAACTCTAGCGTGGGACGCTAGCGTCTCGAAGATGTGCTAGCATCCTATATGGATAGAGGTCTGGAAAACAAGGAAAAAGAACAAAGGGCCTACTAACGACCCAACTAGCACAGTTTTACATTTTGACAGAGAAAATACAAGAAACATAAAGTACAACAAGAAGAATACTTGAAACTACTCTAATGTAAAAATGACAAAGAAAGGTAAGAAAAAGATACCACTCCACCCACGCTTTGATTCTTCAACTTCAACTCCAAATGAAAGATCTAGCACCTGCACACACAAAAACAGAAAAAATGTTGAGCTACATTTTGAGGTCTTCCTAAGTCAAACCCTCGCTTTGGTATTCCTACCTCCACAAATAGCTAGATATGCAACGAGATAGAAAATTTGATAAAGAAGAGAAGTAGAAAGTACACCAAATAGAGTGCAAAGACACACTAAACGCTACACTATAAGACACAATGATGCAAATGGAATAACAAGAGCAATATCACCTCCTCTTCTTGCTAGCACTCAAGGCTGAGAGGAGAATATGACACCATGTTGAGAGAATAGATCTTCATCAACCTGCAAGAAAGGTGGAGTTGCAACAAGAACACTGTAGAAGCCAAGTAGAGAGAAAGAACGAGCTTGAGAGAGTTAGAGAATGAGAAAGAAGTTACAAGATTGAATAAGAGAGTGAGAAAATTGCAAGCCAAGAGTGAAGAAGTGAGAGAATGTCAATTTGAATGCTTGAAAATGGAGGTAAGAGGTCAATTTTCACAAGCAGAGGAAGGGCAGAAGATGTTAGTTTCATAGCCAACCAAAAACATAATGCCTCTACAAATTCTAAGGATAGGAATCCTATCAGGACATTAGCGCGACACACATGCATCCTCAATAGAAATTCCTCCACCAACGCAAAAATACAAGGCCACATGGAAGGAATAAGTTGATAGTGGCGGGTTTGCATCATCCGACTTATATTTTCTAAAGTAAAGGTAAAATAAATGGAGATTTTACCAAGGGTGAAAATTCGTTCAATTACATTTTTCCCCCACTTTATCGAGCATATGTGTCAGTGTGAATGTGAGCTAAAGTAGAAAGAGATTGAAGAGAATATACCAATAGCATTGAGGAAGCATATCTTCAATTTGATGCACCTAGACGTGAAGAGAGAGAAGGCTCCACATGTTCTTAGTCTTACAAAGCTATGAAAGAGGGGGATCCACAAGTTCTCGGTCTTGCAAAGCAAGCTATGATCTCACCAAAAACATGTTAGGTTGTAGAAAAAACATGTTAGGTGAAAAATCATAAGAAACACATTCATAAGAGACACAAGTCAACATGATAAGACATAACCTAATTAGATACATTGGGCAGGTAAGCCTGTGAAAATTGTAAACTCCGTTGCAGGATAGTCATAGAAAAGATGAGTCTAGTTGGGCCGCTCCCAATCTAGATGCGAGGATATACAATTTTTGACACCAAGAAAAAGTGACATCGAATATCAAATAAATGACAATTTTTTTTTTTGCAAAACACTAGAGAGTGCAATTGAAGGAGAAGTTTTCAAAGGATGTTCCTTTGGCAAGAAACCCTTCAAGACACCACATTTTCCACAAGTTATTATGTCATCAAGGAATCCTTTTTAAAGATCCTTTCATTAAGGAATCCATTGGAAAGAATGCTCCTTCTCAAAGGAAAGTTTTCAGACTTCTTCATTCTAGAAAAAGTACTCCTTTTTCAAAGGAAAGTTTTCAGATCCTTTCACATACGAGGTCCTTTCCAAAAGAAGGTTTCATCTAGAAGTCTTGAGAGAATACAAGTTTTGGAAAATGATGGGTTTCAATAAGGGATTCTTTCATAAAGGAATTCATTGTAAATAAAATTTTACACCAAGGAATCCTTTTGAAAGAGTTCACCAAATCAAAAATCAGAACATCATGGTAGCCCCCCTTAGAATGGTGTGTGCTACATAAAGGAGCACATGACATCCTAAGGAGAGAAAGAAGAGGAAAATATGTTGTGGCACACAACACATGACAAGATGTATTTCATGGTCTGTTGTCACACACACACACATGGGGGACAACACATAAGAACCACAACATCAAGAAGTAGACAGAGAAAGAAATCAAGAGAGATAGGGAATCTGAGAGTTTGGAATCACATCTATTCATAAATACAAATAGATATAATGTGTTGTATGATGAATGGTCATCAATCCCTGAAGTACTCAAATCATGAAGAAAAGCACATGACAAATTAAAAATAAAAATTGGGTCAACATGGAAGAAGGCCTAAAATGCCCCCAATGCTTTGCATCATCCCCAATTGTCAAAAAACAAATTTACAACACATAGAGGAGTGATGATTACACATAGAAGAAGTTCACAACAAATTTTCTAGGTCAATATCCAAGCACCTACAAGGGTAGCAAGGGTACTTTAGGAAGGATAAAAAACATGTAAAGACAAGCATGGGGGAACACAAACACAAAAACAATCTAATATACAAATAAAGAAGAGGTACCACCCTACTCCTCATCAACCAACAAATTGTCCTGCTCCCAATCTAGATCATTATAGGGGGAGGGAGGATGAGCCTACAAAGAAGGGATAGCAAGGGAAATACCATCTAACTCACTTGTGATAAGCAACAAGGAAGAAGGCCCCTCAAGGTCTTCTTCGTCAAGCTCATGTGAGGAAAAAGCCATTGACCTTGAAAAGATCAAGGAAAATTTCAGGATATCATCCACCGAATTAAACATGCACTTTACCGGAGTTCCATGTGTCATTCAGGTGGGAGAAGAAGAAGGCGCTCGAGATCCACTGCCAACCTCTTCAAGGGGGCAGTGACAAACTCAAGGGATGCAGGGGACACCTTCATCACAAGGATGGTGCAAGCCAAGATAGAACCCCCTTCTGAAAAAGGTAACCCCTTCTTTTGACCCCCACTTGAATCGAGGTCATCTTCCAACTTGGCTTCAATGCAGGATGTGAAATCCCCATAGAAGCAAAAGGTGAGGAGGAAGAAAACATAACCACAATAGACACCACCATGGTGTTTGACATGTCTATGGGCTAAGAAAAGGGAGGGACACCTAAGAGGGACATCAAAAGAGGGGGCTCCACAGAGGGAGCAATGAAAACCTACACCCTTTTGGGGTGAGGATCATCGGAACCTATTGGAGGAGCCAAAATCATAATAGAGGCAATTGGAACTAAAGCAGGAACAACAAAAGAAGATACATAAACAAGGGCCATTGGATCCCCTTTCGTCTTTTGTGAGGTTGTGTGTTCAGCAGTGAGAGCATTTCACTTGTGCTTGCATTCATGTGCAAGCCGGTTATGTTAGCTACAAATGCTGGAAAATGTGTCTTGAGAATAGGTCAGAGGCTACTTCTCAACCACAAAAGTATCCTTCACAACCATGGCCGATGGAAGGGTAGGATCCTAGGTAGGAGCAAGAGGAGGAAGTGCACAGGCATAAGCAACTATGAGAAGAGAAATAGAAATCGACACCTCAACAATGGGCCTCTTTTCATTCTCTATCTTAGGGGTGGGTAGAGAAGCAGTAGGAGGCCATGGAGGCTGAGACAAATGAGCAACCCCATGAGGACCTTTCCCCTTGCCATAGACAATGGGCCTAGGAACTGTGGGAAAAATAGGAAGCTAAAAGATCTATCACTTTTCTTTTCTCCATGCGAGCACCATCGCACTTCCCATGAGAGGCATGGGAATAGGAGCAGAGGGTGCCACAATAGGGAGAGAAGTAGAAGCGAGAGAAAATGATACAGAAGGAGAAGGCCCTTCAACGTGAGCAAGCTTCTCCTTCCCCTTTTGCTTGGAAAAAGAAGAAGCTTGTTGCACAATCATGGAAGCCTTCACGAAGATTGCATAGGGGGACATTGAATAACTAGCCTTTGGCGTTGAGCCTCTAGTACTATATTTAATATAAGCCTTATACAAAAAACTTCCCCTAGGGGGGAGGTCTGACCGAGGCAAGCCAGAAATAATCAAGTGCGAAACACCCACGCAACATGAACAATTTATATCTAGTGTCATGCACTACCTACACAAAACCTTCATGAGGGAATTTTAAGCATTTATGAACCACAAAGGTGACACTATTCACAGAGGCAAGCTAGGGTATGCCCAGCCTAACTCGAAATAGATCAAACTCCAAAATGTTAATAAAGGAAGCATCAATAACCTTGGATCTTACAAAGACTAATAGAGAAATAGAGCCCAAGGGGTGACAAAATATCCATCATGCGTACAGAGGGTGTTCTCTGACTCTTCGTACCACTCCCTATTTCAATCATTTATGAACAAAGTATCATCTATTATCACATTGACCCAACTTGTTAGATCAACTAAGATTCGAGTTACGATATTCCCATTGATCTAGGCAGGGATGTATAAAGGGGAGAGCTCTTTATTCAGAGGCTCATAATGCAAGGTAAATGTTATGTTAGGTGTAGCACTCACATTTTTTGAGAGGAGGGATACACGTGAATGAAACCATGTTCATGTACCTAGATGGAACTATTTCTATAGAGAATTATACTAACAGATAGTAACCTACCTAGATTTTATTTCTAAATATCCAAGAGTCCTGTCTACATATATAGGGGTCATAGAGTGGGTCACAAAGTTGCACACTTCCCAACACACAAATCTACAACACACCTAGGACATGAGACAAAGATTCTCCAATACCAAGAAATAAAACAAGGATTTCACATCAGGTTCACCAAAAATGTAGAGAAGGCGAATTTGTCACTCCCAAGGCTCCAGGTCATAGGAGAGCGCAAGAGAACAAACTACCCTAATCTACCTTAGGTTGTTTGATGGGTGTTTTGGGAATTGGGTGAGTTGGCCTTGAAGATTTTGAGTTGGTAACCAGATAGCTCACTGTTTGAGGACAAAAGCACGAGAACCATACTCCAGTGCAGCATGTTGGCATCTTAGGGATGTGATGGATTCTTGTACGAATAGAGGTCTAGCAAATAGGTAGAAAATACAAGAAACATAAAGTACAACAAGAAGAATACTAGAAACTAATCTAATGCAAAAATGATAAAGAAAGGTAAGAAAAATATACCACTCCATCCACACTTTGATTCTTCAACTTCAACTCCAAACGAACAATCCAGAACTTGCACACACAAAAATGAAAAAAAAATTGGGTTGTGTTTCGAGGTCAACCTCAATTAGACCCCCACTTTGGTGATCCCACCTCCAAAAATAGCCAGATATGCAATGAGATAGAAAATTTGATAAAGAAGAGAAGTATAAAGTAAACCAAATAGAGTGCAAAGACACACTAAATGCTATACTATAAGGCACAATGATGCAAATGGAATAGCAAGAGAAATATCACCTCGTCTTCTTGCTAGCACTCAAGGCTGAGAGGAGAAGATAACACCACGTTGAGAGAACAGATCTTTGTTAACCTGCAAGAAAGGTGGAGTTGCAACAAGAATGTTGTAGAAGCCAAGTAGGGAGCAAGAAGTTATAAGAATGAATGAGAGAGTGAGAAAATTACAATCCAAGAGTGAAGAAGTGAGAGAATGTTAATTTGAATGCTTGAAAATGGGGGTAAGAGGTTGATTTTTAATGATCAAGGAAGGGCAGAAGATATTAGTTTCTTAGCCATCCAGAAACATATCACCTTAGCAAATTCTAGGGGTAGGAATCCTCTCAGGAGGTTAGTATGGCGCACGAACATTCCTATAATGTGTGTGTGTTCTCGAGAAAAATTCCTCCACTGACACAAAAAGAAAAGGCCACGTGGAAGGAATAAGTTGACAACAACGAGTTTGCATCATCCGACTTATATTTTCTAAAGTAAAGGTAAAATAAATGGGGAATTTTCCATGGGTGCAAATTCGTTCCATTATAGAATCATAGAGGTATCCATCAAGAGGAATGAGATTATTTGTTGTCTCTTGCATGATTTTAAGGCTAGGGATTAATTTCCACTCAATGCCAAGGCTTGGATTTGTGTGCCAAATAAGTAATTTTAGCTCTAGAAGGAAATGAAGCTTTGAAAATTTTAGTTTCCTATTTCATCTCTTTTGGTTTCCCTTCTAGGAGATCAACTTGGAAGGGGATCAAATTACACACCCTTCAAGTATAATGAAAGAGCATGTTCAAATCTAGGGGACTTTTATAATGGTATTGACTTTCATAATGGTCTTTCTATCAATCAACAAACTATCTAGTGGATTCATATTCTTTAGTGTCAAAATTAGCCTCTTGCTAAGACCCCATGGGTCCATGCTTTGAGGTTTTTTAAAAATAGGCTCAAGACCCTCCCTAACCTCTTTTCCAAGGTCACCAAGATTTTTTTATCTTGGCTTAAAGTCAAGGAAAATTTTCATCTATCTAATCAAGATTGTGAAATGTTTGGAACTATCATTAATGCTATTCTTGCAAACATGATTCATAAAATTAGGGTTCAGTCTTGCAAACCTTAGTGGAAAGATCGGAAATGGAATCTTGATACACAATTTCAAAATTACATGTCTCACAAAGGATACTCTCAAATTTCACCTCATTTACCTAAGGTGACTATTTTGAACCAAAGATGAATTTTGCAATCTCTATTATTAGTTTGGTAGCACAAATTTAACATTGTTTAGTCAACCATTATCGAGCCAAATCTTACTCATTTTGCACATGTTGTATATATTATTTTCCAAGGCCTTCCCCTTGGTTCTAGGTTAACCCAGTTAGGGATTCCAAATCCTTGGTGTATTTTTATGGTCATTAGGAGTATCTTAAGCATCCTTTTTGGTTTTATCCCAAAGGTCAAGTTGCCTAGACTTGGATTCATGATTTTCTCAAACCTTTGTGGCCTAAGTATTTTTCTTGGCATTTTGTGTTATTAGAGGAATTTCCTAGAATAATTTCCAGATATAAACAAATTTTCAATTCTTTCAAGGTGGATACTTTCTTTAGCATTTGGAAGGATAGAAATTATGTTGTTTTTTGGATATTTTGTTGGCCATAATTTATCACTTTATTCTAAAACCATGATATGTTCTAATGTGCTTATGCAAATTCAAGTGCAAGTGAACAAAGTTGCACTTGAAGTTTCTCACCCCTAGGTATTGTTGGATCATTGGGGTAATATTCCAAATGTGTTGTTGTAGACACCTAAATTATTCCACCTGACCCTAATCATTGTCATATAACACATCTATCATTAATCACATGCATTTTCATTAATCATCATTAATTTATTACCATTTACCACATATTATTATTTATTAATTAATAATATCCATTTAACCCATTTATCACATCATTATTAATTTACCATTTATTAATAATCTTCATTTATTCGTTTAATTAAATAATAATTCATTATTTAATTAAATGTGAACATATTATCCATATTCAAATAAATTCCATTTTCATCTCTTAAGTCAACTATTTATTCTTTGATCAGTTAACTCCATCTCATTTTAGAATATTGATCTTCTCTCATCAATCTTGTTCATCCACTAGTCAACTCAATCTTCAAATTGAAAACTTTGTGTGCATAATTATCCATCAATTTAATTAGATAATTCAATATTTTCTATTCATAACTTCAAAATGGATTTTTTTTTTTATCAATTGGTTGACTCCGCTGTTAGTTCAGTTAACTAAAGTATTTATTATTATCCTCATCTTTCATTTGATTTTTCCTCGAAAAGTCTAAATATTTCCTTCATCAATTCATATCTCATATCTTATGCAAATCAACTCTATCAAAATCTACCATCAATCAAATCAATCAATCAAGTCAATCAATCAAATCAATGTTATGTTGTTGAGATTAGCATCCACATCCAAAGGAAAAGCAACATCATTTATTTTTGAGGTGTGTAGCGAGATCAATAAAATATAATTTAGGTTTAATTTTTTCTTTTATGTTTTTGAGTCTTTTATTTTCTTCTTTTCAAATTTCAATGCTTACATTTTTGTGAACTTGACATGAAAACTGACCTTGTTATTTGTGATTTTTTGGTGTTTTTCTGTCTTTCAAGTACCAGGATAGGTTTTTAAAATCAAAATCATTAGGAGCTTCTTGAGGAGAAATAAACATCGCAGTTGTGTCTGAAAGGGCTAAGAAACAAATTTCCATAGATGATAGTCTATATTTTGGTGTAAGATAATATTTTAAACTAAAAACACATTTTTTAGGCACTTTCTTTGTTAATTTGTATATTTGTATGGATTTGTAATTTTCGAGTGTATTACTACATGTCTTAATATTCTATTGATAATTAATTTTGTTTCATTTCTAATTAGAAAATTAATTAACAGAGGTTTAATTACATGGAAAAACTACTTGCTCTTCCTCTTTGCAATTTTCGAAAATAACAACCTATAGTAAAACAAGCATAACTTTAAAACCACTAATCAGATTTTTATTTTGTTGTAGGCATTAGAAAGTTGGTTTTGAGGTGGATATTGTAAATCAAGATATTTCTTCAAATCAAAAACTAGGAATCAGAAATAAACAATCAAAGTGAGTGTTTCAATTTTAAACTTCAAACAAGCACACATACAAACTTGCTTTTTGATGATTTTTTAAAAAAATTATCAAAATTTCAATAGGAAACTAATGGTGCAGTTAATTTTTTTAGTTTGAAATAATATTTTTCATATTTTAATTAATCATTGAATGCAACACTTTTTCACCATGAAAGAGAAAAACACATAAACAATCATTTTTTGTAAGCCAAAGAGAAAAAATAAACTTTTAATGAAATTAGTTTTGCAGGATGGTATTAAGAAGACATGTTTATAGACCATTTTATTTTTTGTGTGCCTTTCTTGTTTAGTGTCTTTTTAAACCATTGCTATGAAGGATTAAATGAACCATACTCAGTTCGATTTGGTTAATTTACTTAAAAATTTGTATTTTAATCCCAAAAGAGTGTGTGTGTATGCTCTTCTCTCACATGCTTTGTGTGATCTTGAGAAGAAAAAACGCCACTTTTTCCTTTCATTTTTAGGGGGCCTATCTAGGGATTTCATCACCTTAGAGGATGACCTCAAATCCAATGTTCTGATAGATATAAATAGCAAGGGGTGAATTGAAAGACACATCTCTTGGAAGTTGTGAGTTTGTCATTTAGACTAAGCCGCCAAGAACTTAATACCTTGGGGAAGTGAAGGAGAAGGGTGGGTTACCCTCTTCTCCCAATTGTTTGAATTTATTGAACTTTTAAATTCATGAATTAGGCTTCATGTGCCCTTGTGATATCATTCCCATAGAAATCTTGTATAGCCTAATTTAATCCCTTTTGTTCATTGCTTAGTGTGGTGCAAGGTACAATATTATTCTTGGAGCTACTCACCATTTATCTCATTGAGTAGAGATAGAAGTTGTTTGGGAAAGTTCTTAGGACATCTAAAGAAAAGGAAAAGGTGAGTGCATGTGTCACTGGATCCCTATCTATTGACTCTTGAAAGATAAGTGTTTTACACTAATATTGGGATATTAAGCCTTTGGCTGGTGGGCCTATGCTAAGTTAACACTCCTATTTGATTAATTATAGGCTTGTTCACGTGTTTTATGTGTCTTTTATTGTTGAATTAAAAACCTCCCCATTGAAACCCAACGCGGACCTTATCCTTTTTGAGCCGTAGATTTTTTAATCTTCTATATTTTTATTAGTATAGTTTCTCAAGTTTTCAAAAACCCAAAAATGTTTGAAAAACACAAAAATCCAAAAACCATAAAGCCAAAAAATTTGAAAAAACCTAAAACCATAAAAGTCTTTGATTGATTATCATTACCTTGCACTATTATTTAGAATCCAACCATTATCTACCAACTCATCCATTCGTTGTATCCAAACCCAAATTCCACTAGCTTATCCATCTAAATTGTCTCATTGTCCATCCTAATCCAAACTCATAACCATGCCTTCATCTTAGCTTGATAATCTCCTTAATCAAACTGAAAAACCCCTTCTTTGATGATGATGAGAACCTTGTTGATCAACCAAAGTATAACCCCTATGATGATAATGAGAGCCTTGTTTATCAACCAAAGTATGAACCTTATGATGATCAACCTTATATTATATTTCCTTAAGAAAGTGGACCATCCATCCATGTTTCATCAATACCAATTACCCACAATCCCTAGTCAATCATCATCCTACCCTCCTTTCCAACAATCCAGAATCCCTAGTCACCCATCCATATATCATCTATACCAACAACCCCCAACATTCCAACCTACTTACCAACAACCCATAAGCTCTAGTCATCCATCCATCTATCCTCACTATCAACAACTTGTTAACACAATCTATACCATTAATCTCCAACAAACATCCATTAGTCATGTACATCCCAACTTTGACAAGGGAAACCAATATTTGAACCAAACCATATTGCAAATCCCTATCTCCCATGCACATCCCAAATCATCATCCCTATCACCAAACCAAGAAAGTTGTATAGCCTCCACATCCTATCCCAATCCTTCACCCACTAAAGCATTATAGTCCACTCCATCCCAATCCCTAAATTTATCCAATAAAAACACATTTAGCCATTTTCTCTCAGGACTAATAGTCGGGATCTTCAACTCTAACATGAAAAAAAATTTAGGCAATACCATCACATTACTAATCCTAGACCATCCAAACATCTCCCACCATCATTCCCTCCATCATTTATCAATCTCACAAAATATCTTCATATCCAAACTCCATTATTGTCATGCCAAAATACTAAGTCTATCAAAGAAAATCCTATCATTGTCCAAAATCACATTAAATTATCTAAACCATTGGATATATGTCAAGTTAAAATCACAAAGCATGACGAAATAAACTCCAAGATAAATCAAGATCAAGTTACCAAAAAATTCCCTATATATGGTCATGATATACAAGATAATTTGAGACTTGATCAAGATCCTATTTATAGCATCCATGATTATCCAATCCTCAATCATGATACTATCCTTGATTCTATCCAAGCATCCCCTCTATATGATCATGACACCCAAGTTAATCCAATCTTTGATCAATATCCCATCTCTAATCATGACATCCAAGATGATCTAATATTTGATCAATATCCTACATATGATAAATAAATCCAAGATGATCCCCTCATCCAACTTTATCCCATTCATGATCATAAAGTTGAAGCTAATCATATCCATAGTCTGACCACTTCCATTTCCAAAGATGAGACACTTACCTACCTTGGACACACAGATAGTAAGAAAAATGACATGGATCATATCAAACAAGAAGATGCAAAAGCTACCATAGATCATATTAGCATCCCAAATGATCAAGAAGCACCAAGCATGAACAAGGATCAAGAACTAATATCCTATCAACTAGGATCATCTACCTTTATCAAATTAGGTTTTTTTTGCAAATGATAAAATAACAAGCATTAATGGTTTCCAACTAAACAATGATGGGTTAGCATCTTGATTCCAAAAAAATAAACACCCCATTGTAAATAAAATATGTCAGAGCATGTAGTATCAAGGAAGAGGATTAGGCCTGCATGAGTAAGGAATTCTAGAATCACTACAACTTCATGAAAATCCTAGACATCAAGGTCTTGGTTATTCTTCAATCAAAAAATACAATGATGTTAGTGATACCTCCATGATATTAGGGGAGAATTCATCCAATATAATCATCAAAATGAGGGCCATGAGTAGTCCTTACCATAAGGTTGTTTCCAACAATCCTTCCATCCAAACTATAAAAATTCATTTTAAAATCATTAAACCCATCAATTAGAAACAACAAAAACAAAGGTATTACAAATCTAAAGTGCAAAATCAAACATCAAAGGCCATTAAACACAAAAATCCAAGTGGAAAAATGAAGTTAAAATTGATCTTAAAGAAAATTGGATCAAGCAAAGAAAAGATTCCAAATCCAATAATCAATCAAAAAGTGGAGCCACAAGAAAATAGGTCTCCTACATATAAAAAGTGTCCACCTCCTTCAAAATAATTGTTAATCCCACCATGTAAGGTGTATAAAAGTTTTGGTTCCAAACACAATCACAATCCAAAGTTTAAAGTCCATTGTCCACCATCCCAAGTTTGGAAAATAAAAATTCCCCCATTTAAAATGCCAAATAATCCATTTGCATACACCATCACCCATCATAATCCAACATCTCGCCTAAAATATAAACATCTTAAATAAAAAATCCATCACATTTTGGTAGCAACACTTTATCATAGGGAATCTCATGACACTCTATCATGATGTGAGTATTTAGATAAGGCCAACCCTAGTATCAGGAAGGATCACAGTGACATCCATAAGTTTTATGCAAGTGTCATGACACTCCTCCATAGAGGTCACTATTGTCATATCATGATACCAACATCTAAATCAAAAACATCAAAGGATTCAAAACAATTAGTGATAATGCAAAACATCAAGGCCATCCACAAAATACCAAAAAAATAAAATGAAATTTTCAAAAATGCAAAAAAAAAATAGTAAAGAGAAATAATTTTTCCAATAGTGAAAACCATTTTATGGTGCTTTGGATAAGTACCATGATGAAAACTTGGAAAACAAGGTTATGTGTAAGATCAACTATTTTTGTGTACCATTACACTTGGGGGAAATTTTTCTCATTTTCCATATAACCTATGTCATGACATTTACATCCATCCATCCAATCCATATCATTTCCAACCATCTTCCCTATCTACCTTGATCTTGATAAGGACCGGGACACAAAATCAAAGCATGTTTTGGTAAAATATTGACATGTCCATCATTTTTCCATGCACCATAAAAAATATGCCATTTCCTATATAGCATTATCAAACCTTATATCTTGGAGAAAGCAAGATATTCCTATCCGACATAGTCCTTGGAGATCATGTCCTAAATCCTCCATCCAACAATCCTCATGTCTCCTATCTTCTACCAAAGAAATCCCTTATCCTTTCATACTTATCATAGTACATGGTTTTTCCTTGTCATTGGTTTTCAGCTTCTAATCCACCTAGCCAACATCCCTCCATAGTCCCATCCATTCCTAAGAGTAGTCCATCTAAATGCAACAATCCTAATCTATACAACCTTGACATGCAGTCTAGTGCATTATCCAAAACATACCTTGGTTTTGTTTGTAGCCTTGTTGCAAACCTTGATCCTTTAGTCACATTATCATCATCAGGATATGTATTTCCCAATCCTCACATTTTTTATGTGATGTTTCCTTCTCATATCAACAATGTTATCATCATCATCATCCATCAATAAATTAGTTTTAAGGTAGAATAGGGGCAAGATCATGTTTTTCTTTGTATCCTTGTGCATGTTTTCTTTCTTTCTTGTGTATATTTTAGTAGTATTCATTTTTCATGGTCCCTATAGTATACCATCTATAATATACCACCCCATAAATAAACACAAGAAAATGTCCAAACATAGATATGTTCTTCAAACCATCAACCAATGCAATTGAAACATGTACTTTTAATGTAAAATATTAGAGATCAACATCAACCTTGATAACATACAATGAAAACAATCATTTTCCATCATGAACATTTCCTTATCACCTATCACTTGTGTACACTCAAAATAATATCTAATTAAATAATTACTTGTTATATATTTAACTTAACCTATGTCCCTTATTTTGATAGTTAATTAAATAAATATTTATTATTTACTTAATTAATTTCCCTATTATCCTTACATTCCACCACCTATAATTAAATAAATCCATATTTATTTAATTAAAGATAACCTTCCTCTAAAATCCTTTAACCTCTATTAAGTCAATTAATCCTTGATTAATTGATCTAACCCTCATCTTTAATCATCATTACCATTATTTTCTAATTTTAAATTCCTACATCTCACCTAGCCCCACTAACCTCTTACACAAGCTATCCTATGAGCCACCCTATCTCTTACAAAAATTTAATGTGTCTCTTCCCAATGTTTGCTCACACATGTGTGAGCACACCTCCCCATTTCACCCCTTTCCATGTTGTGACACTTGTCACAAGACTAATCAATCTTCATTCCTTGATCCAAACCCTATATTTCTTTCAATCTCAACCCTCCATTAACCAATCAATCCTAGCCATTAATTCCTCTCACCAAAATTCTATATAATGAGGCCTTGGCTCTTATTTTGTCAACACACATTCTCCATAATCTCATGCTATCCAAATATCCATCAAATCCATCTCTATCCTACCATATCATGCTAAAATATTGAGCAACCACATTTATTCCAATCACTTGGGAAAATCTTCAAGACTTGGGTGCACTCTTGAGCTCAATCCATGAAGATGAGGGAGCAATGAAGGTATAAATCTTATTTGCACTCTTGAGCTCAATCCATGAAGATGAGGGAGCAATGAAGGTATAAATCTTATTTATGCATTTTCTTATATTTACCTTCATATCATCTTTTCCATCTTCATTTTGGCACGATTGGTGGGTATCCCATCCCTTTTCTAATGTTTCTTGAAGTTGCAGGTGCCATTTTTGGACGAAATAGAAAAGTTATGCATTTGATGCCTAGAGTTGTGCCCTTGTCTAAAACTTATGTGCCTCTATGCAAAAATATTATGCCCTTGTTCAAAGTTGTTGCGCTTCTATCAAAAACTATTGCGCATGTGCAATCCAAAGCTTTGCATTTGCATTTCCAGCAATTTTTCATCATTTTGACCTAGATTTAGGGTTTGTTTGATTTCTCATGTATTGTTCTATAGGTTTTCATCATTTTAACACTTTTCTTTGCTAGTTCATTCACCATTTTCATGCATAAATTTGGCCTTTTTAAGGTCTTTCAAAGTTATGGTTTCTAGGTCACCTAGTGTTCTTTCCTCATTTTGAGATCTTTTGACCCTACAATCTGACATATTTTGGAAATATTTTCATGTTTTCAGTACTTTGGTAGGCTCATATATCTGATCCCTTAACTAATTTGGAGAAAAACCCTATTTTTTGACCTCCAAAGGCTATTTTCTAGCTCTATCTGCAAAGTTGCACTTCTACTCATAAAGTGGTGCCTCTACTTTTGTAAAAGCTTAGATCTATGCATAAAGCTATTCCTTTGCTTTTAGGTGCATATTTTAGGGGTTTCCATTCCTTTTCTACATCTAACCTTCATTCCCAAGTGACCAGGTGCCTTATCAAGCTATTTCCTGAATTGGGTCATTAAAAAATATCAATTTTGGACCTATGAAAGTTATTTTTTGGCTTAACCTGCAAAGCTATGCCTTTGCCTCATAAAGTGGCGCCTCTAATTTTATGGAAGCACAACTTTATCTGCAAATTTTTTCCCATGCTTTAGTTTGCAACTTTAGGGCTTTATATAGTTGTTTTCTTGATCTAATCTTTGTTTCTGGGTTAATAATGCATGTTGCAGGGGTCTAATGCTTTTTTAAGGAAAAAATAGTTAAAATCTATCATTTTGCTTATCCAACCCCCTCATTACAAAAGGGGTCCCACCTATCATTGGGCTAAGTGTACCAACCCCCTCATTGCAAAAGGGTTTCCAAATTTTTATGATTATATTTATGCTAACAATCACTTTATGTGATCATCGTATCATCTAACCACTTATTTTTCAGCTTGAAATCAATTGCCAAAGGAAAAATCATCAAACTACTAACATTTTTCTTGTAGATTCATTTGTCCAAGGCTTTATTTTTTCCACTAATCTAGGCACATTTCATTTCTTAAGGTTAATGAACTTTTGTTTGATGCATCTTTGAGTGAGTGGTGTGTGGTGGAGGAGCACCATGCCAATTTTGATGTAAATAGGCGTCTAATGTGTTTAATCACATTTTTGATGTAATAAGGACTAATTGGGACCATTTTTGGTGTGTTTGAGTCATATAGGTTCATTTTGTTGGGTTTTATCAATTTTGTAAAAATGTTGCAAAAGTTGCTTGTGCAACTTTGCAATTTTGTCATTTTTGGGAAATTGAATAGTCATTTGTTTGAATGGTGGTTAGGAACCATTGGCTTCAGTTAGAATATGTTTAAATAGGCCTCAAAAGCTTCAAGGAAATCTTCTAAAGTGATTTTGGTGGAAAATAAATAAAACAAACTCTGCTTTCTATGATTTTTTTGTGTTTTCTGCTATTTTTGAGAATAGTACTTCTCCATACTATTGTCTTATGATATGAAACACATGTGAATGGTTGAAGCAATGAATCTACTATGAGTTGGTTTTGATTGTGTTGAGTTTCATCAAGATTTAAGGTAGTTTGAAGTGTTTTCTTGAAAATGATTTGTAAACCCTAGGTTTGAGGGTTTGAAGCCAAAAATAATGTTTTGAAACCCATTCCTCCGTTGAAACTTGGCCAAACTTGGTGGAATGGAGCGATTTAGTGTGCTCTTAGTGATTTTAAATTTTATTAGAGCAGGAGATGGAGTTTTGGGTGGAGATGCATATGCTTGTTGGAATGAATAAATGCATTTTTCACACAAGTATTACTAGAATACATGCCCTAAAAATATTTCTATAATCTTTTGTTCCTTCCCAAGTTGCATGAGGTCAACCTTGGTACACGACAACAGATATTACATGAAAATTCATTATAACAATTTTAGTTGATTAGAAAAAGATTTTTCATCCTTTTAAGTAAAGTAAAACTTTCCAAATTAGTGATATAGCTAATTCAACTAACATTTGATCAGGTAGGCTGCAATCTTTTTTATGACTAAATTTGAACATCTCCTTTGATTGTGCTAGTGAAAAGACAACAAAAACTCATATTTGAAACACATTGGAAAAATTAAATCCTTCGCACATATGTGCTTTATTCCAATCTTTATAATAATAAAGATATAGTACCTACAAAAGAACAAACTCATTAGTGATAAAACATGACATCCATCTGCTGCCAATTGCATGTCAATGTCACTGTGAGTGGCCTTATTTACTCTCATAGCATGAGTCACATCCTCCTAATAATTTCTGACCCTTACATGCTATTTATTCACGTTGCTTATTCTGAAGATATTTTGGCATTTGCTAACACTTGCAATGATCTACCATGTACATTAAGCATAGATTCACAAGCTATGAAGTGAACATCATTTTTTAATCCACATACCCCATATAATTCCCCTATTCATTCCATTTTTTAAATTTACATTTAAGACTTTAACTTCCCTCCTCGACCACTAATCCTAAAAATTGAGGATATTCTTTTGCAAGTTCATGTAGACCTAAGAATTCAAATTCTTGTCCATCACAACCCATATTGGCAAGCTTGTCAGCTAATTTATTGCCCTCCCTGTATGTATGGGTAATTTGAACTTCTTGGAAAGAATCCAACAACATCCAGACTTTCTCCAATATGTAACCTAATCTCCAATTGTGTATCTTTCTTTCCTTACAAGAATTAATGATTATAAGAGAGTCACCTTCAACATGTAGCTTATAAATATACATGCATCTTGCTAACAACAAACCTTGAAGCAATGCTTTCACTTCTGCAATATTATTAGTATCACTTGGCAATTGAGCTGCTTTTGCTACTAACAAAGATCCTTTCCAATCCCTAATAGCTACTCCTACACCTGACAAACCTGGGTTCCCCCTTGATGATCCATCAAAATTGAGTTTTGAAAATTCCTTTGAAGGTGGCTGCCATTGTACTTATCTTCTATCAATATTTAATTGTGGAGCTAGAAATTGAGCACCTTTAAATGGTAAAGATATAAACTCCCAATTTTGTAGTAGCCAATTATCCCAAGCAGTAAATAATGAAGATACATTCTTGTGACCTTGAACGTATGAATTAACTATTTCTGAGATTGATTTTTCAATTTTACACTTAAACTACTATGTTGACTGGGATTGTTGTCTAAAAATCCTTTTTTTTCCCCCACCACAGACTCCAAATTACAATAACTGGAGCAACTCTCCATATACAAGTGAAAAAAGAAGACTTCAATAAAACTGGCCAAGCAGTAAACAAGTCCCATAATGACGAAGGTAATGAAAAAAATATATGTAATTTGGATTTAATAAACTGCCAACATTCTTGTGCCATCTCACATCCTACGAACAATTGATCTACTAACTCATATACCTCTTGGAATAGCACACACTTGAAAGGCTCAGCAAATCCTAATTTTCTTAATCGATCACTTGTCAGAACTCTTTTCCTTAGAGAAAGCCATGCAAAATTGACCACCTTAGGAAGTGTCATTGAGTTCCAACATAATGAATATGCTCTATGAGACTGATTTTGGAGCGCATTTTCTACGATTGACTTGTATCCTTGCTTTATTGTGTAATTACCATCTTTAGAAGGGGCCTATATTACCCCATCTGAGCTTCCTAAGAAGAAAACACACCTCTCCTGTAGAATTTTTTTTAAGGAAAACTTCTAATTAAATGATATAGATGGATTCAAAAAATCCTTCCATGCAACTCTCCTTGTTATTGGCTCAATATTGTCAACACAATCCTTTATCTTGTTTCCCCACATGTATTTTAAAATTTTCTCTAATGGTTGCAGCTCCTGAATTGAATTTAGAGGGGGGTAACCATTCGATGAGTCCTTCCAAAACTGCACACTTTCCCCATTATTAACCTCCCAAGACAAAAATGGAATAATAACCTCTATGCATTCTATTATAAAATTCCACATAACCTATCCACTTTGAGGGTTTGATATGGTAAATATTCTAGCTGGATCTCCATCATCCAAATGCTTAGTTTTCATTAAACTACACCATCTCAAATTTTGCTTTTGATACATTCTCCATACCAGCTTTTCTCTAAGAACCAAGTTTCTTGCTGATAGATTATGCATGCCTACTCCACCACTTTTTTTATTCATGCACATACTAACCAAAGATACTAAAGGAACCCTCTTTTTCTCATCCATATTTCCTCTCCACAAGAAGTTCTTAATGAGCTTTTCAATTTGCTACACAATGCATTTTGGTGCCTTCAAAAAAACCATGTAATAATTCAGAAAAGCTACCAAAACTGATTTAATCATCAAGATGCGGCCAAAAAAAAGATAACCATCTAGCCTTCCACGAGAGAATTATGGATTTTATTCTATCTCTAAGGATTTTATGCCAATACTGAATTTAATTAATAATATTTACTTATCCATTTAATTAAATGTGAACTAATTTTTCATATTCAATTAAATTCCATTTTCATCTCTTTAGTCAACTATTTCTTCTTTGATCAGTTAACTCCATCTTATTTTAGAGTATCAATCTTCTCTCATCAATTAACTCAATTTGATTTTAGAATCTTCTTGTTCACCCATGAGTCAACCCAGTCTTCAAATTAGAAACTTTGTGTGCATAATTATCCATCATTTTAATTAGATAATTCACTATTATCTCTTCATCACTTCAAAATGGAAATTTTCTATTTATTAATTGATTTGACTCCACAGTCAGTTTAGTTAATTGAATTCTTTATTCTTATCCCCATCTTTCATTTGATTTTTCCTCAAAAAATCTATAAATATATCATTTTCTTCATCAATTTCATATCTCACATCTTATGCAAATCAACTCTATCAAAATCTACTAATCAAATCAATCAATAAAATCAATTTTATGCTATTGAGATTTAGCATCCACATCCAAAGGAAAAGCAACATCATTTATTTTGAGGTTATTAGAATGAGATTGATAAAATATAATTTAAATATAATTTTTTTTTTTATGTTTTTGAGTTATTTTCTTATTTTTTCTAATTTCAATGCTTACATTGTGTTGCTAGGGTCCCTTTGAATCCCACCTCCAGTCAAGGTTACTATTTCCCTCATGAGAATTTTCATGGACACAACTAGTTAGGTCATGAATTTATAAGGATGCTCACTCATAGGCCTATTTGCCTCTTATGATATGTGATCTTTTTGAATAAGTATGGTCACAACCCACTAATCACCACTTTGCTTCTCCCTCAATCTTTGGTGGTGGGACTATTAGTTGGGAAAACTTTGACAGTTTCCCTTTGTTGGCCCTTTCTATTTATTTTATTTAAATTTCTACTAAAGATAAACAAGATGGTAATGATGGTTGGGATCCTCCCATAGAAAATTCATACCTTGTTGATGTATGAGACCAATTGGATGACTAAGATCCACCTCCTTCTACCTCTACTCTTATTCTTGTCACTTAGTGGCTTGTTATAATTGTGTTATTTTTTGTTGTGAGATGTAGCCCCATTTGGACTCTTGAGGTATGACTATTTTCACTCACTTTTTTGTGAATATATGTAAAATTATCTTTTAATTGGTAATGTAATAAATGCAGGTCATTCATTAAAAAATTGAATGTAATACTTAGATTTTAAAATGTACAATATGCAAATAAAGATGTTGGGAATTGTCTTGTCATTATGTCAAAAATTAATGATTATGTTAGATGAATGTCTTAAAATGTATAAAATAATTATTTTTCACTCTAGTTCAAATTCACACTAGTAAAATTGTTCTATGTTCTTGTATAAATGATATGGTGCTTGGAAGTGAATTGATAGGGATTGGAAACATATAACTGATGCACCTCAACTTATTGTACATGTGTCTGAAGTGGGTTGGTATCTATAGACACCATTTGGAAACTTTCTAGCCAAGGATTTATTCTCCTTTGGCCAAGCACCTAAGATAACTGATTCAATATATTTTAAATGATCATCTAATATAGTAGGCAATCATGAATGGTCCCTTAGATGATGCCTATTGATGTATAGCTTAATATTGCTTCTATGGATGTATCATGAATAGTTTATGATAATGTATTTTCATAGTCCCCAATTGATTTCCAAATAAATTATAAATACCCTTAAATACAACAACATAACACAAAAATTCACACAAATGTGTTCTAGGTTGGCTCACAACAAATAGTGGAAAGTTTGGGAAGGGTTTTATATTGAATTTTGAAATTAAAAAGTTTGAGGTTCGAATTTTCTCATATAGAAGTGATTTGGGTCAATTCTACATTCATGAATCTATTTTAGGGTAAAAAATAAAAGATCTAGTGATCAATATTTTTTCTTTCATAAATGATGCTCTAATAAAAGTGGTCCCAAAGCATAAGGGAAAATGATATGGATATGTAATTTTCACCATTACATTTCCCCCCCACTTTATGTGCATAAAAACCACTGTGAAGATGCATGTCAAAGTAAAACAAGAAATCAACATGAAAAATAAATAAATTCAAACACTCATAGGATACAATTATGGATGATAATATTTTATACTCTGGATTAGCAATAAGCTCTATATTGGAAATAGGTCAAAAAATATGCAATAAGTATCATGTCACTCATAACAAATAGGCACCAACTACAACTTAATTGGAAAGTATCTTTATAATATATTTTTTTTAAATGATGTGTTAGCACCATATATTGTATTTTCTTTCATTGGAGCAAGGACCAACACACACACTTCCCTCCCAATTCCTAACCCAATGAATCCAACCTTGTCAAATTCCTCCTATGATTGCACTCCCAATCAACAAATCAATTTTGCACCCAAAAGAGAGTTTTCTCACATAAATTTCTTCACAAATAAAATATTCATAGTGAAAATAAAACCCCTTTTTCCTATTTACCCTTTTTGAATTTTCAATTAAAGATAAATATATATATTTTTTAATTTCCTTGATTTCCATTTTCCTCAAAATTAAAATAGACACATCAATCAATTTCTAAATAACCTTTATCATTTAAATTCGCGATTTAAATCCATATAAACACATATTCATTTAAATTTATAAAATTCAAAATTCAAAAAGGATATTTAAATCAAACATAACTTGCAATTCCCAACCCAAGGAATTACACAATTTGGTTAAACAATAGATTAAATTTATTTCTACTCTCATTATATTTTTCCCTTTCCTCAAACACAGAAAATATTTTAATCAATGTATGAATCATTTAAATTCCTAATGTTTCATTTGTGGAAAAAATAGAATTTAAATCATTAATTAAGTTAGACATTCATTGGTCATTCATAACACACAGGGATTCCAAAATAACTCCTAATTCAGATTTGGGTTCACCTAACGCCAAACATGAATCATATCGTACTAAATT
Source organism: Sequoia sempervirens (assembly GCA_007258455.2). Taxonomy (NCBI): domain Eukaryota; kingdom Viridiplantae; phylum Streptophyta; class Pinopsida; order Cupressales; family Cupressaceae; genus Sequoia; species Sequoia sempervirens. The sequence continues at coordinate 32,951 of VDFB02342042.1, forward strand.
TGACTGTGATTGGCGAATGAATATGGAGGCCCAATGTGACATCTCCGCATTAACCACCATTGGGGAATAACTTAGACTTGTGTAGCCAAGTGGAAAAATAACCTTGTACTTGTAACCATTCAACATAAATCAAGGGTACCTTCTCAATTTATATATAGCCGAGGCACATCATAATCACCCAATGGGGTCCAATAGCATAAAGAACAAAATAAAATCTATACATCTATCATATACATCCTTTCTTGAACATCAATAACCATGCTCATAGTTAATCACAACATATATAATACACATCATTGAACTAAAGCATACTGATAAAACAAGTGCATGTAAATATATAAAATTCCAACAACTGACATGTTGAGGAACCTCATCTCGAACATGCAGTGGTTCATACACACCATTCAAAGCTATAATAAAATCACCACAAAAATCATGAGAAAATAGTGAAGTTGAAACAACAATCTCACATTAACAAGATGCAAACAAGAAGGGTGCTACATTGACACATCTAACTACCCATGCCTCAAAGAAAAAGGTATACTCATCATCACAATTTTACATATTCAACCCAAGCCATAATAAGAATTCCTTGTATATACACTATCCTACACAAAGAAGTATTGAAGACCCTCAATAATATATTTTATAATAAAAATGTCCAAAAATGGTACATACACATCTTTGAAATACCACTACATGAGTAATTTTAAAGGTGAAAATGATCAAAGCATCCAAAATTCCACCAATATAAATCACAATAAGGTGTGGAAAATATTGAAAATACCATGTAATAGCAAATAACACATAATGATTTACAAACTTGTAAACTAAAATGATTCCAAATAAATCCCTCACCACTAATCTCTATAACTCTCCCAAGTTATTTGCATCATGTGAACATGAACCCCTAGGAATAATTAATAGAATAGAGATATAACACATTCAAACCAAAATACCATGTCCTACCAATACCTCTAATATCTCCTTACCAAAACCCCAACTAGAAAAGCTTCCTCCACATCCAACCATTCAACACCAAAATAAAAAATAACATCATATATAAATAAAACTAACTATTGTGTAATCCTCCCAAACCAAAGGAATATTAAACAAACATTCCCAATACTAGGAAATAATCCCAAAGCCACTAACTATCTCCTTTTCTCTTCAAACAAAACAAATCAAGATCCAAATATAAGGAGATAACTAATCATAAGTATGCATCTACTCCTTAAATAAGTCCTCAAAACTAACACAAAAAACTCAATACTGAAGTACACATGAGAAGAAAAGAAACAAATAAATAATTGGTATGTGACTTTTTCCCTAAGAGAAGAGAAAGTTATGAAATAAACCTTTAGAATTAAAAGGGAGATAGAAAAATAAAGGATATTATGATCCTTTGGTTAAAATATATTAATAAAGAATATATAAAAACTCTTTTAAAAAGGTGGAAGAATAATTATTTATTTAAATAATTATTATATGCAACCTTTATGAAAGCGTGTGATGGTTTTGAAACCACCCCTTAAGGCTTATATAAGCATTAATGTGAGACTTAGAAAGGGGGAGAACATTTAAGGATGGAGAACATTGAAGGAGAGAAGAGAAAAAGGAAAAGATAAATTTAGAGGGCACAAAGGAGTGAAGGTTAGGGTCATTGGCTAACATTGAGGCATTTGTAGAAGGGGCACATAGTGTGTGTCCAACTCGGGGTACAACGTACACCCAAGAGTGTCTTGGCCAAGGTTGTATTTATGTCATGAAATCAGGTTGGGTTATGTGTAAGAATTGGTTTCCTCTAAGGGTGTTTCCTTGCCATGAAAAACTTGGATTTATAACCATTCCTCTGAGTTCTAGATAATAACCTCTTTGTGATTTTTCAAATAAGGATTGAAAACCATTGATTCAACAATATTGAGGATATTCTCTATATGATTTTGGTGTTAATATGATTAATCTATGTGGAGTTGCTATTCCATTTATTATGTTTAATTATTTAATTGTCACATCTTTGTAGTTTATATTAATTATTCATGTTTATTTTGATAACATTCCATAGTATAAATTATATTAACTCTAATATAACTATTATATTAAATCCACTGCTAATACTAGATAACTATAAGAGGAAAAGTGGCATCAAATTTGGTATTAGAGCCTAATGATTGGGTCTTAGTACCTTTGAAATTTCCTTTATTTGTAGAAATTTCATGATCCTTGTGTTTGCATAGTATTATACACTTTCCCTAATATTTGAGTCATAAGACTTGATTCTATAAGACACTTATGCTAATTTTGTTTCTATTTCGTTCACTAGCGTTATTAAAAATCCTATGTGTGTTCATATCCATATTTAAAATATTTTCTGGAGTTAACATTGTCTTCAACAACTCCCTATTCATACTTGGGATCATCCTAAGACACCATATCCATAGCAAATCAATAGGCCTACTCTATGTGCTTTCAACTAAGATATTGATCTACAGAGTTATTCTTGTGGCCCACTTAAAGGTTAGATGCATGGCCAAGACTCTAAGAAAACTTCATTCAATAGCATAGGTTCTTTTGTTTTAGATCTTAGTGATGAGTTTTCAATAGTAATGAAGTAATAATATAATCAAGTCTTTGGGTTTTAGAGTGGCTATGTGTACCCATGAAATATTTTCATCCTACTTCCTATCTATTATAATATAATGTATTTAACACCCTTAATGATCAAATTTAATATTATATAAGTATCCCACCTTGTAAAATGAGTGAAACATACTTCTTTATTATTCATTTATTATGAAATATGTTCCATAAGAATACCTTATATTGTACCATTCTTTAATAGATGTGGTTGGAAGTTACTTCAATATGTATTTACAATTGATTGTTATAATAATTTTGGGAGTTTCTTAAAGCTTCCCAACCACTCATATAATGTAGATGACATGTATCCAAGATCATTGTACACTTTAGGTTCATGTTCATAGTGTTTGATGTCCAACACTGTGAGCAATTGTAAATACTCTGCGTGCTCCTTCACTAGAGAAACATGTGCCTCATTTGAAAAGGTTGAGACCTTTTGCATCATTGGTCATCTCTCTATAGGGTAGCATCTCATTGCATGTTGCCACATGGATTAGAAATATTCTATGATGAATGGAAGCCCCATATTAGTCGACATTTGTAGTGCCTCTCATACTCTCCCTGATAGACTGACAGTTGATCTATTTTATGATGAGACAATATGATACATTATATGATGTTAGACTTATTGTTATGATGATGCCTTTGATGACACTTTTGGTACTTGAGGTTTTATGGATATGTTATGATTAGTGTATGGTTGGATGATCATTATTGAGACACTGATGATTTATGTGTTCTAATATGGTTTTATTCAGGGGACTACGGAGATTTGTTTTGATTATGAGGACTAACCCTATTATGAGCATTATGTGATTATAATGTGATTGATCCTATCTTGATTACTATGCAGCTGATTGTTTATGAGTTGTTTCGATTACTAGGTGTTGTTCTTATTGATGTGATTGAGTGAAAGGGATAGTGTCACATCACTCACTTGTGAGCACCCTGCGATGTTGTGATTCCATGTTACGATGTGTTTGTTTATATGTATATGCACAACCATTTTGTGTGATGTAGGTTGCAGGTACCGGACATCGAATCCACCTGAATTAGCAGGTCTAAGTGTGCCTTGAACCCAATGGATTAGTTGATCAAAGATAACACTTGATCCCCTACCCTAGTCATCATCGTTGAAGAGGATGAGTATCCAGACTGACACCCTGTTAGTATTGTAAGTTTGGCCAGTTAGTGTTGCTTGAGGTTTTGCTTTTTGACCCTAGATAGTGGTTAGGTAATTATTTGGAATTTGGTTTTATTTAATTTAAATTGTTTGATAAAATTCCTTTGGTTATCTTATGCATTAAAATAAATTGTTAATTAAAGGGGGTATACATTGATAAATAAATATATATAAATAAATAATCATGGTTAATAGTAAAATAAATTTATAATGTAATGTTAAAATTAATAAATAATAATAGTATGGTAAATAAATAAAATGTTATAAGGTTTGGTTAATTAATTGTAATGTGTAAGTAAATGTGGGAAAATAGTTTTACCTATTATGTGAAATTGGGCATCTATCATATTTACCCAAATTATGAATTTTAAATGAAATGCTTTTAACTATTGATTTAATAAATTAAAATTAACTTTAATCCGTGTGATAGTCAATTGGGATAGTTGGAATTTCTCGTACAACAGATATTTTCCTCCTTCTTGTAAATGTTTTTGACTTCGGGGGGTTTTCATTCTTTTTTTTTTTTTGGAAGGAGGGCGGAGGGAATTATCTATAAATTTTCCTCTATTGTTGATTGTGCTAGAATGGTGTTTTCAGAATTTTGGCATTGGGGTTTTGGAGAAGTTGAAATTGTAGTGAAAGTCTGAGCTTGACATCAATTTTTTGTTTCCTGCCAAGTGTTTGGATCCAGGTTTTCGCTATATTTTGTTTTGCCTCCTCTATCGATTGAATTTGCAGGTAAGTTCCTAAAACCTATTTAACAAATCCATGTTGTACATATCCTGAAATCATTGTATTCGATGAGATAGCATCTCTTCCAGAGCATTTCCAACTAAAATTATTGACAAAATTCCCTTCCTGTTATGCTTTGACTGTATGTTCATACCCTATTCAAAAGCAGCCATTTTGGGCACAAGCCGTGAGGATGCGACAAAAGTTGTGAAATATGGCTTTATACTTTCCATTCACATTTACTAAAGTATTTTGAAGCCTCTTAAACAAATCCATTTGATGCATATCCTACAATCATTGCATTCCATGATATGGCATCTATTTACACCTACCAATTACATTTCTTGAAAGTTTCTTAAGCCCTTTCAACAAATACAATTTGTGCACATCCTACTATCATTTTGTTCCATAAGACAATATCTCTTTGAGGCCCTTTTGTCAATAGTCTGTGTGCCTAAATTTGTATCTATGTTTGTCGCTACCTTTGCAACACTTCTTTCAATATGCGATTTAGGTTCGATAACGTTTATTATGATTTCATTTCGATACACACACACACACATATATATTGATATATTATGGTTATTAATAAAAGATGTTTTAGAAGAAATAAAAATGTTATTTAATAAAATATTTTTAATTGGACAATTATTGTTAAAATGAGCACTTAATTGGTCATAGATAAAGGAGTTGTGTATATAATTAAAGAGAATTGATTTATTCATATATAGGTAATTGAATGATTTGTAGATTAGTTAAATGATTCAGACTAAATGTAAAGGATTTAGATTTATCTTTGTTAACTAGTTAGTTATTTTTATAATTATTTAATAGAATTGCTATGTGAAATAATTAATTAGAATATTGTCATTATAGTATTATATTAAAATTGCAAATTTAATATTAGGGTTTCATAATAACTAGTTCAATAGAGATGGTTGTTTTATTAATGATATAGTTTTTTTTTTTTTAAATATAATTATTTGTAGTAAATAACCTACTAATTGAGCTAAGTAGTTAAGTCAAAATGAATGATAAGAAAGTTGAAATAATGTCATTCGGGTAGAGTATGTTTAAATTTTTGTCATTGGGAAATGTGCTTAGTATGTTGGTTTCTAGAGGCCTAGGAGGGGGTATATTTGTATGTAAGGTCCTTAGGATTGTCTAACCTTGGAAGTGGTTTGGCTATGTTGTTGGTCATGTGCATTGTACACAAACCCTAAGGGTGTTTCTTCTATCTATTTATGGATTCATGAGATGTTGTAATGATATTCTTTTGAAGGGTTTTCTAGTTGCAAGTAGGGGGAGTGGCTCTCAATGGGGGCCGAAACCCAAAGTGGTGTCTAGGACAACCCAATGGAGGGTTTCTTAATCTAGTGATAACCTTAATAATGTATCAGGGGGATGGGTAGAATTTACATTAAACAAGATAATGGATGCCTCACCCATTTCCTATAGTGCTCATATAGGCTAAGGATGGGTTGAGAAGGCCTGATTGGAAAGATCAACTTCCTTGTCCTCACGAAAGGAATGTTGATTCTGCATGTGTCACCCTATAGGGTCGAGACCTAGTGAGAGGTTTACTAGGACAACCATAGATGGGGGTCAGGGTCTAGTGAGAGACTTCCAGGACAACCCATGCTAGTACCATGCGATGAAATTCCTCCCTATTGCAGTCTAGCACTCCCTAATAGTATTTCCTCTTTGATGTGTGAGTGCCTCTGGAAGTAATGTAAGTGTTGAAAGTATTGGTGTTGTTAGCAGTGTTGTTATGGTATCATGTTTAACCCCTTGCTTATGTTAGCCTATTTCTTTCTTGATTGCCTATTGGATGTGGTACCTTATGTTATCTCCTAGCATGGGGGCTAGACCTAAGGGTTCCACATGGTCGAGAGGTTGGTGATTTTCCTCCATTGGGTATTCTTGTTGCATGTTTGTGAGTGTGGTGATTGATCATTCCACTGTGGACTCTAGTTCTTGTTCCAGTTGTGAAGAAATCATATCATGTATTTGTGTGTTGGATTATATTTCTGTTTGTATCTCTTAATGTAATCTTCCCACATGTACTAGGGGGAACATTGTTGCAATTATTGTAATGATGTAACAATTATTGATGATTCCTTTTTTTAAAGAGTATTGTAAAGCAATGCAACATGCATATGAAAGTTAGCTAGAAAATGATTTCTAATGTTTGATTATCAGTTGTCACATTATGGAAGTAAGTAATATAGGAGCATTTAATTTGGTGTTTTAAAATGAACCTTACATGTTAGATCTCTCATGAATCCTTTATTGTTGATGAAATGTTTCTAGTAATCTTGATTGTTAGCTTTGTGAGTAGCACAGTCAGGAACCTTAGAGGAATTAGGACTAGATTATTATGTTATGTTATGCATTCTATAGTTATTTGTTTTTTTTAATTGTTCCATTAATTTGACCTATTTTAGTGTTGTCCTCTAGGGTTCCTTGGCGGGGGCATTACAACATTTCCTTTATAAGCTAGAACAAACAAGGAGTAAAAACAATAAATGCATTTACAATATGAAGAGAATTTTGTTCTATCCATTATCTAAAATGTGCACAACTGCACAATTTATCTTCAAGTGCATTTTCACTATGTAAAGAATAGATATAAAAATCACCACCATGACACATTCATAACAAAAAAGCATCACAATCAAATAGTCAAAGAAGAAACAAGAACACACACAGGTAGGATTAAAGTCCCTTGTCAAACCGCAAATAGAAATGATTACTTTGTGGATCAACCCCATGAGCACACCCAATGAGGTAAGATCCTTCCTAGCTATATGTCTAAAAAAATTCCATTAAAACAATATAGCCTAGGACAAGCTAGAAATGTTGATAGCTCTATCCAAGTAATAAATGAAGTTTATTACGAAACAAAACAACATAATGTATTTGGTATATTCACATTTCGATGACCTATATTTATTTTATTTCATTCTTTCTTTTACTTGAAAAAGTAATTCTTTCTTTTACTTGGTTACATCTGACCATTATCATCATCATCTCTGTTATGTCTAGCGCCAAATACATATGTCATTGTTTAAATCATTTAGTGGCTTGAATGATATCTCCTTGACTCATATTGACTTGAAAAGACCATACTTGTCCATTGTACTTGACCTTCACCTACCATCTATCATGCAAGACCAATCCCATTCATTTTGAAAACCACTCTTTGTAAGCATGACACCAAAAATGCATTCGTCTCATCATACACTTTGGTTCTTTATTCTTCTCACCACAAACCAATTTAACATTAGATTGGAGAGTATAATATATAGGAACAATCAATGACAAAAGATCACTTATGTCACTTCCTCAACTGTGATAATAGGTGTGAATAGTATTTCTTAGATATCTTGATGAATGGTGCACTTTGTTGATGTTTCTCATAGTGGATGTCGTTATTATGAGGGAGTAAAAGTTATTTGATTATATTTATGAGTAAATTTAAACTATTAATCTTTATTTTTTCTTTATTATCATTATGGTTTTCATTATCATTATTATTTTTCATTGACGTCTTCATTTTGAGGAAAAGTTATTGCCAGTTTTCATTGAGAAATAACTATCTATAAAACTATTGATTTTTATATATATAGTAGAAAAGGAAAATATACGTTTTATATGGAATGTCTTGGCCTAATTAATTAATCAAAGCAACAAATAAAAGATCTAGATATTTAGGAGTCGGGAATCACAATTAATGAAATTATATGTATGATTATTAATCTTATTGAATATTTTAGAAATTTATTGTAAAAGTGCAAGAAAGAACTATCAAAAATGTACTAAGAAGCAAAAAAGGCTAGAAGTTGTTAGTGATGTCTTTATACATTTATGAGAAAAAGGCTAGAAGTAAATGTACTAATACATACAACAATGCATGACTAAATGCATGACTAAGAAACATAAATTAAAATACCAAGTTGCTCGGCAAGCACATGATTTTCACATATAGAAATATAATCTATATTCTATAGGAGAAATTTGTGCATGAAAAGTGCATCAATATCTCAAACATCTTCCAAATAGGAATAAATATGGCATGTTTCAAAATATTCTTGAGAAGGATTATCTTTTAGACATTCATTTAGAGGCTCCACAATTCGAAAGAAAGCAAATCCTCAAAAAGTGGAACCCTCAAAGTATGCTAAAGTGTGCTTTTACTCATTAGTTTATATGTTTGGTTTAAAGAAAATAAATTATTTAAGAAATAGATGAAATTTTTTGATGCATTCACATACATATACTTATATTAAATGAGAAGAGTTGGCTTAGAAAAAATATTTATAAATAATTATAAATATTCATAAAATACTAAGTGATAAGAATGTTTGATGAGTATCATTCCTTCATTTATTCTTGAAAAATAATTTAAAAAATAAACCTTTCCTAATAATTAAAAAAAATTAAATATAATGATTAATTTATGGAACAAGTATGTTGAAAAACTAATAGTGAATATTATAATTTATGTAATTGATTATACTTCAATATGAGATTTTGGTCATACTAGTGATCTTTTGTTATACTAAACAAGAAATAAACTTAGGGATTTTGTTATATGTTTGATTTAAAGAAAATAAATTATTTAAGAAATAGATGAATTTTTAGTGAATTTTTTAATGCATACACATACATATACTTATATTAAATGAGAAGAGTTGGTTTAGAAAAAATATTTATAAATAATTATAAATATTCATAAAATACTAAGTGATAAGAATGTTTGATGAGTAGCATTCCTTCACTTATTCTTGAAAAATAATTTACAAAAACAAACCTCTCCCAATAATTAAAAAAATATTAAATATAGTGATTAATTTATGGAACAAGTATGTTGAAAAACTAATAGTGAATATTATAATTTATGTAATTGATTATACTTCAATATGAGATTTTGGTCATACCAGTGATCTTTTGTTATACTAAACAAGAAATAAACTTAGGGATTTTAGTAAAAGGACAAAAGTTACTGTTTGTTTAAAAGATTATGTGATATGTTAAACAACAATACATGAAATTTCATAGTGGATGATGGAATAAAGTATTAGATTGTCATTAGATGTCAAAGACATGAATCAATAACCTTTATGGAACTTACATCATAGTGTGAGGGTAGTTCAATGAACATATAAACGAATATTCTTGTAAGTATTTGCAATAACAGTTAGTGATTTAGTATCTGTAATAGTGAATTTATTTGTATATTCAAAAAATAGTTTTATTATGCTTGTTATTACTAGTTAAAACCAACACATTGACAAATTTAATGTAAGTACATTGTGGGCCCATAACCCACAAGTCCTTAGATTCACATTTTAAATGTAGAGAAATGACAATGTGTTTAGAATGAATTGTCGAAGATAACATATTTATAAGATATAAACCCATAGGGGCATGCTATTTCTATATCTTAAACCTTGAAAATATTGTGTTGTTTAAATGCATTGGCTGGAGTGAAATAATGCTTTATCAATCACACAATAACATAAATTTTCTAAGGATCAGACATGGGGACACGTGGAATTTTATAAGGGAAGAGACAACCTCTAAGAAAATTAAAATTATACTAATTAGTTTGTCATACACAATATAATAATATCATATATCAATAGGTGTCCAAGCCTAGGGATGTATTCATGGAATGACATAATATTTCCTCTCCTTTTGTGTACCCTTACTTATAATTTAATTTTATGATGAGGTCCCCAATAAAAATTTGTATCCCACTTTACTATTAGGTTTACAACATGGTTGTCAATGTGAGGTATCCTCATTTTTATAGCCAAAACTTCATCCAAAAACATAATTGAACAAATATTTAGCCTAGAAGTAAATTGAGATGTAATTAACCTAGTTTCTTAAAGGAAGATTAAAACTAGTATTTCTTTATATACTCTCTAGGTGGTAATAATTTACTATTATTCTATTGCTTTTTAAGATGCATTGTGAGATTATTTGTACATTGTTATCGAACTTGATCAACCCAATAACCTTGTATATTTGTATTAATTTATAGGACTAAGATTCTATTTGAACATTGTGGAAAGAGGATATTCATGTAGTCCAAAATGCATGAATATCATCTTGGAATGTACGTTGACTATGTAGATTATACTTTTATAAATTATGAGTGATCACCACATAGTATTGGATATGCATAGAAATTATTGTATGATCACATTGTAATACTTTAATAATTTGAAGGAGTTACATGAGTGAGTAAAATGGTAAAATTGAAGGATAGGAGGTTAAACACATAAATTATAAATTCATGATATATTTCATAAGACATCTATATAGTTCTCATCATAATTTTGATTAGAAAAGCGATTTCACCAAAATTACTTGTGAATTTAAAACAAAAGAGGCAATCTATGAATTAAAAGAAGCAAATAGTGTAGATAAAGTAAAGAATATAATATATATTATGAAAAAATACAAATATTTAATGTTAGTATCTTCAATTATTGATCATGTGTTTCTTTGAGTTGTGATGCAGATGCATCTTGTGCTACTGAGGACAATAATTAATTTACAAGGGGGAATGTTATGTGACTTTTTATAAAATGACCCTTTAGAATTAAAAGGGAGATAGAAAAATAAAGGATATTATGATCCTTTGGTTAAAAGATATATTAATAAAAAAACATGTATAAAAACCTTTTTAAAAAGGTTGAAGAATAATTATTCATTTAAATAATTATTATATGCAGCCTTTGTGAAAGGGTATGATGGTTTGGAAACCACCCCTTAAGGCTTATATAAGTGTTAATGTGAGAGTTGGAAAGGGGATAATATTTAAGGATGGAGAACATTGAAGGAGAGAAGGGAAAAAGGAAAAGAGAAATTCAGAGGGCACAAAGGAGTGAAGGTTAGTATCATTGGCTGACATTGGGGCATTTGGAGAAGGGGCACACAATGTGTGTCCAACTCAAGGTATAACATACACCTAGGATTATCCTAGCTAGGGCCGTGTTTATGTCGTGAAGGCAGGTTGGGTTTTGTATAAGAATCGGTTTCCTCCTAGGGTGTTTCCTTGCCATAAAAATCTTGGACCTATAACCATTCCTTTGAGTGCTAGATAGTAGCCTCTTTGTGATTTTTTAGACAAGTATTGAAAACCATTAATTTGAAAATATTGAGAATATTATCTATATGATTTTGGTGTTAATATGATTAATCTATGTGGATGTGCTATTCCATTTATTATGTTTAATTATTTGATTGTCACATGTTTGTAGTTTACATTAATTATTCACATTTATTTTGATAACATTGCATCTTATAAATTATACTAAATCTAATATTTATTAAATATTAAATCCGCTACTAATACTTAATAACTATAAGAGGAAAAGCAACACCATAATAATGCATTTAAAAATTACGTGGGAAATACCTATTGGATCATTTAGTGTAGGAAATTGCATATCCTTTTACAATTTCACACATCGTTTGGGTCCCTTAATTTATTGGAATTAATTAAGCTTCTAATTTTCCAGATTATGCATTCCAAAGCCTTATTTTCCCATTTTCCAAAAGGGAAACCAATGTTTAATTAATGCAATTAATATTTTAATCACCATGGAATGTGAATGTATTGGAATTTTAGGTCAGGAGCCATTCGCCTAAGGGTGAATGGGTTCCCTTTAAGTCCTAGAACCCATTTTAAAATATGTTTTTGGTGGTATTTAATGGTCCAAATTCAATATTCAATTGTTCGCTTTTGAAATCTAATTTTTAGGAAATTAAATAAGCACCTATAAATACATACTTTTTATCAATTCAAATCTAAGCATCCTAACACACTTTTTGGAGACTTCATATGAGAAAATATCATTTCCAAGAGCATTCAAGAGTAGATTTATCAGTCATTTGTTGCAACATTCAAGGTCCTAACATCATGTTCAAGATTATGTGTGTTCATGTCATCTTGTGTTAGATTAACATGTATTTTTTATCCTAAAGCATCCAAGCATTTTCAAGTGTCCAAAGCCATCAAGAAAAGCAAGATCATGTTCCTTGGAGTGATGTGTTTGTCTGCAGTCCTCTAAGAGAAGCCATTGAAGATTTGGTGAGTTGTAGCAAGCAAGTATTCATTCATCATTTCCTTCTCTAGTGTCATTATATTTTTATCAAGGTTTAATTACCAAACTTGTGGTTTGACTAAGGCAAACCCCCATTCAAACAAAATAATTTTCCCCTCTCTTTGTGTACACGTAGATTACAGGTTGAAGACAGATTGAAGATATTGAAGAGAAATTTTGCATTGTTGCATAAGTTGTTAGATCATTGTTGTCAAGCCACAAAAACTCAAATTTAGACTTTATTTCCAATTTTCCGATAGTGGAACCTATGCAAAATAAAAGCTAAGATCCTACCTTTGAGGACTACCAAAATAATTTTTAGAAGCCCTAACCAGGACCCATTCGCCCTAGGGAGAACTTATCCTTCAACAAAGCTCAAAACCTACCTTTGGTGATTGGTACATGTGTCTTTAACCTTCTCAGATCTACCTATAAATTATGGTTTTAGTTTCTATACTTTCAATAATTTTCATTTCATGTTCTAGGTCTTATTTTTTCATTTAGTTTGAGCATTACATATCATTTCAATCTTTACACCTTGTTATCTCCTTCCTAATGAAATTCCTTAGGGAAAGGAATAAATAAAGATAACACCACCTTATTATTTAAGGGAACCCCTTTCCCACCATTTCATTTTGGTGAAACTGACATTGTACATCATACCCTTTCTGATTTGGAGATCCTTAAAACCTTAGATCCAGGTTTTGCATTATTTTTTTTGCATTTCATTTAGGGTTACATATTGCATGTTTGAATCATTTAAACTCATAAAAATCCAAAAATATTGCATACATTTTGCATAATAGATTGTAATAAAGTGTGTTTTGTAATACCCCCATGTTGCTGATACTATTTGCTACTATTTGTTACTTTTATATGTTAGTGTGATATGGATTTGTAATGGTGATTAATTCACCTACCTAGTATGTGCGTGTAGTTTAGTTGATTGCTACATTTGACATTATTATGATGATTTATGATACTTTGTGTGGTGTTTAGATTATTTGATTATGCAATGGTTTCTCCTTAATGTTTTATATGTCGATGTTGTGATTCTATGATGTTTAATTTGGTTTTAGTAGTACCTTATAATGCAATGGTTTATGATGTGAACAATAGTTAGAAATGTTATTTCTTATTTGATATTGTAATTGTTAGTATAGCTTAGGTGAAAGGACAGTGTAGCACCACTCGTTTATGAGTGCCCTGCTACGATGCAATTCCTTCTCACGATATGATGGTTTTGATTATATATATACATGTGTTACTTGACGTTTATTTGGATGTAGGATTTGTAGGAATAAGTCTCGATTCCACTTGCTTCGGCAGGATAGGGCAAGCATTAAATTAACCCAATAGGTAAAATGTCAAAAAAGGGAGTTGATTTGGAAGTGTCCTTGTCCCAAGTCCATCGTCCTGTTGTGAGTTGTTGTGTCATGACTGAGGTTTTGTCCTTGTCATTGTGTAGTTTGATTGTTGAGTATTTATTTTATTTAAGGTTAGTGTTTAATTAATTAATCTTATTTTATAAGATAATTAATTAATGTTGTCTTGTTCCTTGATTTAATTGTGAGTTAGTAAAATGTTAAATTTAAATATGTTGTAAATTAAAAAAAGTATTTAATCAATTAAAGTGTAAGAAATTAAATTAAATGAATATTGATGAAGATAATTAAATATTATATTTTTATTAATAATAAATTATAAAATCTTGTGTGGATAATATCTTGTGTAAATAATTTATTTTTAATTAAAAATTTTAGATAAGTGTGTGCTTTTAAAAGCTTGAAAAAGGACCAATGGGTGAAGAGGATTTTTGAGGAAAAAGATGAAGAGCTTTATTGATTTTTATTTATTATTATTTTGAGAGAGTTATTGAGACACATAAGATTTTTCTTTTGTTTTGATCTGTAAAAGAAAAGAAAAGAAAAATAGCTTTGTTTGTGCTTCTGGGTAAAATAGTTGTTTTGAAGGAAGATAGATTTGAAAAGAGAGCTGGAGGAGGAAATCGAGAGGAGGCTATAGAAGGGATTCTTCATCTAACAAAGGACTCCAGGTTTTCTTCTTTTAAGTTATTATTATTTTATTGTTCCATAAACAATGTCTGTGATTGAAAACTTGTTTGTATTAAAACTCTCAAATCTTCTGTAGAAAACTTTAGTAGAACCTTTTCAAAATTCTTCAATATAGTTTAGTAGTGAAATTTATTGTTTTGATATAAAAATTCTTTTAATGGAAGGACAAATTTACATGTTAGATCTATTTTGAGTTTATTGAAAAATCTTTTGAAAATCTTCATAAAACTTAATGGTGGAAATTAATTGTTGAAAATAAATTATGTCTGCCATACATTAGATGGATGTTTTTGTTTGAGAGAGGGTTTTGTTTTGTTGTGTTGAATTCTTGAATCTTGGTTGAAAATTTAGTATGAAATAATCTGTAATTCTTCAATAAAACTAGTGGTAAAATTCTAATTTAAGTGAAAAAAAATCATTGTATGATGGGTTGAATTTATTTACCCAAGAAATTTAGTATCTGGTATGAAAATTTGATTCTTCCTATTACTTATGTTATAAGTTTTGTATAAATATTTATATAAATATATATTTATACAGGATAAATAAATACCTACATGTATTATTTCTATATAGTTTGTCTCTTTTTAAAATCTATACAGTTGTTGCTCGTGTGTACTCTTTGTACTAAATATATTTTATTGAATAACATATATATTTATTTCTATATAGTATTCTTAAAAATAAAAATAAAATATATATATATAATACTTTAAAAATGTTTGAGCAAATTTGATTTAATATTGAAATTCGTGTTCTTTCATAAAATATGAATTTTATATATAAGGGAAATATAAAATAAATACAAATAAAAATAAATAAAAACAAAAATAATTAAAAAATTTATTACACAGGGGGGGAGTGGTCGACGGTGGCCGTACCACCCCCGACCCCGTGTACCATGTGGCAGCCACTAGGCTGCGCACAACAGCCAAAGGTTGTTGTACGCAGCTTAGTGGGGGGGCTGCAACCTCCCTTTGGGAGGTACATAGTACCTCCCTGCTACGTACTATACAAAGGGTACTTTGTTGTTTTTAAAATTCTTTTTTGTATATGGATTCCTAATTTTGATTTCCTATAAACTTTGTTTTATTAGATTTTCTAATATATAATATATATATATATATATATATATATAATATATATTAGTATATATATATATATATATATATATTATATATATTTTATATATATCAAAATATATATGTGTATATATCCTCAATTTACGTAAGGTCAGTATTTTTGATTTTAGAAAAAAAGTATAATTTTTTTTATATATCTATATATATATATATATATATATATACAAGATGTTACATATTGTGATGATGAAATTAATATGATGATTTTAAGAAAATCGCAGTGCTAAAGTGTGTTTGAGAAAATTAGAGAGAAATTATACGTTTTAAAATTAAACTGAATTTTCTTGAGCAATTAATTTATTGGTGAAATTTATTGTTTATTGAAATGGTTTTATGGCGTTGTTTCATGTATTGGATTATTTTCAAAATTATTCGTTTAAGGTAATTGTGGTTTTCTTTTATTCAGATTTATGTCTTGTGGGAAACCTTGGAGTTAGCCTAGCTTGCTATAGGAACTTATGTTGTTTAGGAACTTCCAGAGGTGGGGATACTGTCGCGTATTTATGATGTCGTATTATGATGCCTGGTCTATGTTTTTACCATGGTTGTGATTTGAGTGCCCTTGGATTGTACCCTTTGGGATGTTGTTCATGTGAGTTTGGCGAGATTGTTATGCCTTGCAGATGATCCATTTGATTGGTTCAGTATTTCTTGTGATACAATCCTATTGTGTTGGATATTTTTTTTGTGTTGAGTGTCTAGAGAGAGTGGCTCTAGGTGGGGGCTGACGCACAAAGTGGTTGTCAGGGTAACCCACATAGAGTTGGAGTAATCACTTAAGTAATAAATCAAGGGTGGGGATTAAACATTAATACGATAATTTTGATGCCTCATCCGCTTGTTAGTGCTATCACAGACTAAAGGGGACTGAGAAGGCCATGGTTGGTAAGATCGTTGTTTTGTCATCACGAGAGGTTAACAATTCCTCATGAATAACCCAATGAAGCGACGCCTTGAGATAGGCTATCAGGAGAACCATAGATGGAGGCAACACCTTGAACCAGGTTGTTTGGATAATCCATATAGAGATGGAGGTGACACCTTGTGATAGGTCATCTGGATAATCCATGATTAGCCATGTGATGACACTCTCCTCTAACATTCTATTTGTGTTGTTTTGCTGAAGTCCTCTGGAAGTAGTCCTTTGATATTATGTCTTGAGATTTATTGATGATGTATCTTTCATGAGTTACTGTTGTATCATCTGTAAGTGATTTAATGTTAAGGTTTGAAAGTGGTCCATTGTTATGTCGTTTGGTGATTTGTCGTTGTTTAGTCTTCAGTGTTGTCTAGTGATATTATGTTATTTTGTATGGATTTAGTCTTTGTTATTGTTAGACGTGCTTGGTCGGGGATCCTTCCTTGTCTACTCCTTGCACGGGGGTGGTTGGGTGGAACGTGCTTCGCACGCCATTGGGTTCCCTTTTGGTTGCAGTTGTATCTTTTATTGCAGGGTTTTGGCAGATGCTGATGATCCAGTGTTCTTATGTACCAGATGTATGTTTCCACTTCAAATGTAATTCATTATTGATGTATCTCCCACTTGTGATGGGAAGGCCTTGATGTAATTTGTTTATATGTTCATCGTGTTGAACTATCTTATGGATGTAATGTATATTCAGGCCATGTATTTATTCGAGAACTATCACTTGTAATAGTTGGTTGTGTTGTGTTGTATCTGTCAAAATATATAACACTTTATATCTTTATAATTTCATTTGTTGCATATGTACATATGGTATTAATATGGTTATTGTTAATGGATATTTTAAATGATGATATGTGAATGAATGGATTTACGTAACTGTTTAATTATTGTTTAATCTATTATCTTTGTTATGGGTTAGTGTAGTAATGTCCTCGTGTACCCCAAGGGATTTAGTCATGCAACTTAGAACATTGTAATGTTGGAATACTTAAGTACATTTATTATATTGTTCTTTAAAAAAAATTGTTGCATCTCTATTAGTTCCTTTGGGGTTTGCGCGGTGGGGCATTACATGTTTAATCCATTTAGATCAATATTTCATTAAAAATTGCATTTAAAAAGTTGTCATTTTATTCATAAATTGTCATTGTTCATCAAATTTTTGGAAAAAATGTCACTGAAGAATTTATTTGTTGTTAGGAAAAATGAGCTTAAGGATCAAGTTAAATACTTAGATTTAAACTTTTTAGAACCTTTTCCTAAGACTCATTCACCCTAGGGAAAAACTATCCTAGTACAAGTGCTTTTCCAAAATTTTGCACACGGTTTTGTCTCTGTAAATTATCCGTCTATTCTGGCTTGTAGATCTCTATTTTAGTTTCAGAAGTTGCATAATTTTGTAGTTGTTTGCATCTAGTTCAATTGGTGAAAGATAGTGCATTGTTTAAAATCAAAATTGGTATTCAAAAGTAATCATTTTCAAGTTTTTGCATAAAAAATTAGTCAATTATCATATTTTAGATTTGAAACTTGCACTAGAATTCATATTAAGTGCAACATGTTTCCTTTTCAAAAATATGGTTTTCATAGGGTACCACATAGCTTGTATGATTTCCATCTCCCTACTTATGAGCATAATCTACAAAAAATAAATGAAACCATTGACAAACATGTTAGTCATTCTCCTGAAACTTCTTCCATTTATGATAAGGTTATAATGCAAGAGAATGCAATCATGGATAATCATGACAATCATAATGACTCTTCTCTAGATACCTACCCTACTTGGGAAGATATTGTTGGGAAAGAGGATAAAATCATTGATACATTTCTTCCAAAGCATAGTGAGACAAATTTTTTAGATGAAGATGATAAGGTCACCCTACATCCTCTACCTTTACACCAAACCATTTCCCAATCAAGTAAAAAGCATAAGCCTAACAAATTCAATAAGCCTAAAGTCCATGATCCTCTTGAAAATTTACATCCCCAATTATATGAATCCAAAATTGAGCATGATTTCTATGTAATGTCCCCATTTTTGGAGGTAGAGTAATTAAATTAAATTAATTAATTAAGTTGTCCAAAATAATGATATTTCATGAGGATGACTAATTGATTATTTTAATTAAATTAAAAAGTGGTATTAAATTAATTATTTATAAGGTTACCAAATAAATCAATAATATAAGGCAACCTTATATTTAATTAATTTAATAAAGTGACTTAAAAATAAAATATTATATCATAAAGTCACTTAAATAAAATAATATTATTCTAGAAGCTTCTTGAAGGATTGGAGAAAAAGAATAAATAGAGGGGTTGGCTAAAGCTTCTAATCATCCAGTTGTTGAATATTGCTTTGATTGAGTCTATTGTGGAGCCTATGGTTTCTGCAGTTTCTACATTCAATCATTGAGACCGCTCTCATTGATTGGCATAACTGAGGTGGTGAAAGATTCCTCCAAAGGATTGCAGCTATGAGAAAGATACTTCAATCTTTCTATTGTGGTTATATTACAAATTTGTGGCCTTTGGCCAAATTCGGTGAAGACATTTTGTGGGACTTATTGGAGAATATTTTTAGTCATTATTAGTATTGCTTTGGAGTAAGCTTGTGAAGATATTTTGCTACTTTGATCAAATCAACTTGCACATGAGTATTCATAATTTTTGCTTGGTGTGGTTTCGTATTGCATCGATTTCTTGTGGGATATGAAGCACTTATCTTTGAAGTCTAGGCATCCATTTTGAGGACTGTTTGGAGGATTTTAGAGGTTGTTGCGATTTTAGAAGTTGTTGTCATTATCAGTCATATTGTTGCAGACTTGGAGACCCACATTTTCCTTCACATCATGCTAGTGAGGGATAGGTTTCTCATGAGTATTTAGGCACTACATTTCTTAGTGCTTGGCAATGATTTATGTTGCTTTTTGGAGGAGATTTAAGGCTACTACAAATTTATTTAATCAGCTATAAGAAAAAATAGGGGTGGCTCCATTGGAGGCATGGTTTGGCATGTTTGAAGCTTCATTCTAAGCCAACAAGGCTGCCATGACATCCTCTCTCAAGGGCGCTTATTAGGATCAGGTTCTTTTTGATATTTGTATATGAGCATTTGAATAGTGTAGTTGCATGCATTAGTATTTAGACTTTAGAAGTGCATTTCATTGTAAAGCCAATAGTCTTGGCAATTTGTGATCAACATTTGTATTGGCGAGACATTTGAATAAAGGGATTCATAGTTGCATACAATATGTTTGATGTAATGTCAATTAAATAGTATTCATTTCCAACACATAAGTTTGTATGCCAATTGTTTGTTAAAATTTCAATTGGCTGTAGGTGTTGAATTGCATTAGATTAAGTCATCTATTGCACTTGAAAATTTACAAAAACACTTGAAATTCATGATATAATTGTAGTTGAAACATTTTAGCATTTATTTCAAGCATTTGCAGTAACTGAAATTGAAATTCAAAGCAAGTACATCAATCTGAAACAACAACCAACAAGTTAGAAGATTGGATGCAAACTATTTGACAATATTCCCTTGAGCCATAAACAACAACTTCGAAATCAGTTTGGGCAAGGGTCATTACAGTGGTATCAGAGCTTTGATCCTACCATCCTAGAGGGTTAAGTTTCACATGAGAGGTCACCATAGGTACTACACTCACAGAAGAGCAGATCAAGAAGGTAATTGGCAAGAGGATAATCTGTTTGAAGACATACCATTAGCAAAAATGGGTGACAGGGCAGAGGATGGTCCACCAAGAAATGAAAGAAGAAATGAGAGAAACAATGAGGATAGAGATGCTAGAGATCTTTTTGAACGAATGACTCAAGCTTTCAAAGGTTTTACAACAACAATGCAACAATAAATGCAACAGAACAAGGTTGTAGAGGATAACAGAAGTGTGGTTGGGACACCTAGGGTGCATCGTACTCCTTCACGAATTACAGATAGACCTACTCAACCCACCTTTATGAGGGAAGAGCAGGAGGCGAGAATGTTGAAGAAAAAGAAGAACCAAGGTATGCTGATGTGGTTATGGCAGCAAATGAGGAGTGGGAGTTGTTGACACCACAGGTGTGTGAGCACATGAACTTTGATAGATTTTTGAATTCAAGGAGAGAATAATATAGGTCTAAACTAGAGCGAAGAACTAAAAACTAAAATAAGGAGCTTAAGCAGGCTACTAGCAAGCTCACATTACCTATATTTGATGGAAGTGGAAAGAGTACAACACAAGCTTGGGTTCACAAGTTGGAAACTTTCTTGAACCTACGCCCTATGTCAGAAGTAGATGCAATCAAGAATGCCACCTTACATTTGGAGGGAGCAACTCATGATTGGTGGTATCATGGGATGGTCACATTGCAGCATAATCGCATCATCTCTTATTAGGAGTTTGTGGATAGGTTTGTTGAGCATTTTGATAAGAAGGATCCCAATCATACTTCAGAGACTTGGATTAACTCAAGAAGATTGGGAATTTGGAAACTTACATAGGTGACTTTCAGAGGTTATCAGTAATGGTTCCCAATATTTTAGAGAGATGATTGGTGGTGTTATTCATTGAGGGTCTATTGGAGCCTATGAGAGGATGGATTAAAGCCTTTGATCTCCCTTCACTTCAGGAAGCTATGAAGAAGGCTAGGAGTATGGAGTTCGTTGCCCCAAAAATCAAGAGCTCACATAAGGATGTCCCTTCAACCAACAATGAGAATTCTCAACAAATTGTTGATAAGAAAAAGAAATCAGCAACCATGGTGGATGAGGAGTCACATGAGGAGTTAAGAAAAAAGAAATTGTGCTATTGGTGCAAGGAACCATACAACAAGGATCATGATTCCCCTTTGAGACCTAAGGGAAAAGAAAATTGTATCATGTGGGCATATTATGAGGATTCAGATTCACATCAACCAACTTTAGAGGATCATTAGGATGAGAAGGCATCTGTAGATGGGAATTTGGCTCCTTTGGCATTTCTTGCTAATGTACAGGATGAGACTACATTCAGATTCAAAGGATTAGTTGAGGGACATCGTTGCATTTCCATGCTTGATATTGGAGCTACACATAACTTCATTGATGAGGATTTTGTGGCTAGATGTAGACTCTAGATCGAGGACTTTGATGGATTCAAAGTTAGAGTTGTAGATGGATATACCCTCCCATGCACCAGACGGGTAAATAATCTCACCTTGTTGATGAGTGGTTATGAGTTATAGATTGATTTCTATGTGGTCAACATGGGTGAGATGGATGTAGTGTTCGGCATGAAATGGCTCTAGGACTTAGGAGAATTTACCCTCAATGTACCTAAAATGGAGATGAAATTTTAGGTTGATGGCAAGAAATATATGTTGAGGGGAATCACAAAGGGGATCTTGCATTCTATCTCTTTTTGTGGGAGCATGGACAAGAAGAGAAAGAAGGAGGTGGCTCAGAGGAGCGTGAGTTGATCTTTCAATCCATTGTTCGAGGAAAATGCTACTTGGTCACATGATAATCCACTCTTTGAGTTAGATGTTGATCACTCACTTGATTCCTGTCCTAAGATGAGCATTGATTGTAGCGTTTGTGATCCATCCAATTCACTGGGATTGCAAACAAGACTCACAGAGGATATTTCAGAGGTGTACATGGTGAGGAGTGCATACAACTTTACATTTGATTCTCATGTACATGACTTATTTCAAATGCATGATTCGGTGGCACATGTGTTGGATAGTTTGTATGATAGCTTACCATGCACAGAGATTGGAAGCAAATATGGTCAATCTTTTGAGTTGCTTCCTTTTGAGACTCTTACTCCTATGACACTTGATGGTGAGATTGAATTGATTAAGTAGGTTCAATTAGTTGTGCTGGTGGTGTGACAGGAGCTATTTGGTGATAACAAGGACATTACACAATTCTACTTGTGGGATCTAGGTGGAGTGATTTAATTGCTTGAGGACAAGCAATTTCAGGAGGGGCAGACTATAATGTTGCCATTTTTGGAGGTAGAGTAATTAAATTAAATTAATTAATTGATTTTTCCAAAATAATGATATTTCATGAGGATGACTAATTGATTGTTTTAATTAAATTAAAAAGTGGTATTAAATTAATTATTTATAAGGTTATCAAATAAATCAATAATATAAGGTGACCTTATATTTAATTAATTTAATAAAGTGACATAAATAAAATATTATATCATAAAGTCACTTAAATAAAATAATATTATTCTAGAAACTTCTTGAAGGATTGGAGAAAAAGAATAAATAGAGGGGTTGGCTAAAGCTTCTAATCATCCAATTGTTGAATATTGCTTTGATTGAGTCTATTATGGAGCCTATGGTTTCTGCAGTTTCTACATTCGATCATTGAGACCGAAATCTCTCATTGATTGGCATAACTGAGGTGGTGAAAGATTCCTCTGAAGGGTTGTAGCTATGATAAAGATACTTCAGTCTTTCTATTGTGGTTATATTACAAATTTGTGGCCTTTGGCCAAATTTGGTGAAGACATTTTGTGGGACTTATTGGATAATATTTTCAGTCATTGGTAGTATCAATTTAGAGTAAGCTTGTGAAGATATTTTTCTACTTTGATCAAATCGACCTACACATGAGTATTCATACTTTTTGCTTGGTATGGCTTCATCTTGCATCAATTTCTTGTGGGATATGAAGCGCTCATCTTTGAAGTCTAGGCGTCCATTTTGAGGACTATTTGGAGGATTTTAGAGGTTGTTGCAATTTTAGAAGTTGCTGTCATTATCATTCATATTGTTGTAGACTTGGAGACCCACATTTTCCTTCACATCATGCTAGTGAGGGGTTCGATTTATCATGAGTATTTAGGCGATGCATTTCTTAGTACTTGGAAATGATTTTTGTTACTTTTTGGAGGGGATTGAAGGATGCTACAAATTTATTTAATCAGCTACAAGTAAAAATAGGGATGACTCCATTGGAGGCATGGTTTGGCATGTTTGAAGCTTCATTCAAAGCCAACAAGGCTGCCATGAAATCCTCTCTCAAGGGTGCTTATTATGATCAGGTTCTTTTTGATATTTGTATATGAGAATTTGAATAGTGTAGTTGCAAGCATTAGTATTCAGACTTTAGAAGTGCATTTCATTGTAAAGCCAAGAGTCTTGGCAATTTGTGATCAACATTTGTATTGGTGAGACATTTGAATAAAGGGAGTAATAGTTGCATACAATATGTTTGATGTAATGTCAATTAAATAGTATTCATTTCCAACATATAAGTTTGTATGCCAATTGTTTGTTAAAATTCCAATTGGTTGTAGGTGTTGAATTGCATTAGATTAAGTCATCTATTGCACTTGAAAAATTACAAAAACACTTGCATTTCATGATACACTTGTAGTTGAGACATTTTAGCATTCATTTCAAGAATTTGCATTAACTAAAATCCAAATTCAAAGCAAGTACATCAATCTGAAACAACAACCAACAAGTTAGAAGATTGGATGCAAACTGTTTGACAATATTCCTTGAGCCATAAACAACAAGTTTGAAATCAATTTGGGCAAGGGTCATTACATTCTATACACTTTTAAATTTTGGGTTAATTAAATTACCCCCTAAAACTCATCGATTAACCAAGAAACAAAGAGATACAAGTGGACCATATTGTGTGTATCATAGAATGTTTGGACACCATATCAATGATTGTCATGATTTATAGGAACCATTAAGAAAATTTGAGCCCTCTAGGGATCAAATTGGATAAAATTCACACTTTTCTCCTTGCCATGTGATAGTTGTAGAATCATAGCATACTCACTATTACATGTATTGCACTTTATGTAAATCATTTTTCCATATTGCAAGGAGCATCATATCATCACTTATCTTAGCTCATCCTTGTCCTTCATTTTGGGGTGGGGAAAGGGATTTGATAGCCTTGTCCTAGTATGACACTTGTTGCTCCTTTGGCTAGTTATCTGCCTTTCGTATATGATGAAAAATATTGGGATGCTAATGACCTGCTTTAGGTTGGTTCACATTGACATACTATCTTTCTTTCCTTTCTATGTTCTTTGTGATTGCATGTATGTAATGTGATCCCCCTATCGTGTTACTTAGAGTGTCTTTATGTTTGTGAGTTTTCTTTGGATGAACCTTGTTACTTTGTTGGTGCAAGGATACAAATGAAGCAAATATGTCATGACATTCTTCTATTTGTATCTCCATTTTTCTATCTATTGTGAACATTTTATTTTCTTTTGTCTTGTGTTTTCCTTTTGGGGACAATACAACATGTCGATACATCAAAGTCTCTTCCATGTTGACCCAAAATCCTTTTCTTTTTTTCTTGCTCTCTATGTGTCATTCCTCCTTTGTGTTTGTTGTTCCATGAAGTATTTGGGGAATGATGATGATTCCAATCTCTATTATATCATTATAGCAAAGACACGTGATAACCCTGAATCCATGGGCCCCTTATGTGTTACATTTTTGGATTGCACGTGGGGGAAAATTCCTTGTTCATGATGCAACTTTATTTGGAAACATATGATTAACATAGGGCTTTCCAAATAAGCTCTCATGGCCCTTTTTAATAATTGACATTTATCTTTCTACTTTAAAATAAATTTTCACAACATGGTGTTTAGAAATTTATTTAAAGTGGGGGCATACATTGGCATTATTTCATTTTGGCATTCACATTTTGGAATTGACATTGACATTTTGGCTTCACTTTTATTCACAAAGGTTGGACTTAGTGTAGTGTTGGCATATCATCAATCATTTTTGTGGCACCTTATCAAAGTTATCAGGGAGTATAAATTTTGGCATGGTTAATGTATGGGAGACCTATAGACCTAGTGAAACCTTCCCCTCTACCACCCCTTTTTATGAGTACACACCTTGTAGACCTAGTATGTGCTTCTCATTTTTCCTTTGGGGCTCACCTAGTGTATACTAGACTGCACTAGCCCTTGTGAGCGTATTTGTTGGACATGGTATAACACAACTTTCTAGTCCATCCTTTTTGCATTAGCTTTGACATTGTATGCTTGTGTATCTTATCTAGCTACATGTATCTTACACATCTTGTCTGTGCCTTTGTTCTTATGTTAGTTTGACATGGGATCTCAGATCTTGGGGGCTTGATCATCCTTCTTGATCTTTTTCATCCTATCTTTCTAACATTTGTACACTTGGACCTCTCTTGACACATATTTTTCTACTTTAGTGCGAGTCTAAGCATAAGTTCATACTCTCACTAAAGTGGGGGATAAATGTAGTGTAGGAAATTGTATACCCTTTACAATTTCACACTTTGTTTGGGTTCCTTAATTTATTGGACTTAATCAAGCTTCCAATATTCCAAATATGCATTCCAAAGCCTTATTTTTCCCATTTTTCAAAAGGTAAATCAACACTTAATTAATGCAATTAATATTTTAATCACCTTGGAATGTGAATGTATTGGATTTTTAGGCCAGGACCCATTTTTTCAAGGGCTAATGAGTCCCCTTTAAGTCCTAGGGCCCATTTTTAAATATGTTTTTGGTGGTATTTTAATAATTCAAATTCAATATTCAATTCTCAACTTTGGAACCTAATTTTTGGGAAATTAGATAAACACCTATAAATACATAATCTTTATATCAATTCAAATCTAATCCTAACACACTTTTTGGAGACTTCATATGAGAAAATATCATTGTCAAGAGCATTCAAGAGAAGATTTATCAGTCATTTGTTGCAACATTCAAGGTCCTAACATCATGTTCAAGCTTATGTGTGTTCATGTCATCTTGTGAAGGCTAACATGCATTATTGATCCTAAAGCATCCGACCATTTTCAAGTGTCCAAATCTATCAAGCAAAGCAAGATCAAGTTCCTTGGAGTGATGTGTTTGTCTTCAATCCTCTAAAGGAATCCATTGAAGGTTTGGTGAGTTGTATCAAGCAAGTGTTCATTCATCATTTCCTTCTCCAATGTCATTATAATTCCGTCAAGGTTTAATTACCAAACTTGGGATTTGACTAAGGAAAATCACCATTCAAACAAAATAATTTTTCCCTCTCTTTGTGTATGTGTAGATTACAGGTTAAAGAAGGATTGGAGATCTTGAAGAACAATTTTGCATTGTTGTATAAGTTGTCATCATTGTTTCAAGCCACATAAAATCAAATTCAGACTTTATTTCTGAATTTTCAATAGTGGAACCTATGCATAACAAAAGCTAAGATCCTACCTTAGAGGATTGTCAAAATAATTTTCAAAAGCCTTAACCAGGACCCATTCACCCTAGGGTGAACATGTCCTTTAAAAAAGCTTAAAAACTTCTTTTGGTGATTGGTACATGTATCTTTACCCTTCTCAGATCTACATGCAAACTATGGTTTTAGTTTTTGTACTTTCATGAATTTGCATTTCATGTTCTAGGTCTTATTGTTCATTTAGTTTGAGCATTGCATATCATTTCAATTTGGTTTTAGATCTAACCTATTGTCTTAAGGACTAAGATCTAGGTCTAATTGGCTCACCTTTGAGGTTGAAAGTCAATCCTTACACCTTGTGATATCTTTCCTAATGAAATTTCTTAGGGAAAGGAACAAATAAAGAGAAAACTCCCTTATTGTTTAAGGAATCCCTTTCCCACCATTTCAGATCATTAACCACTAAGAGGACCAATAGTGGGGAAATGAAATGTGATTTCTCTTCCATGAGATTTACTAGGCCATAATGAATCTCTACATGAAAAATATACTCATTAGGTCCATGTTAAACTCATGTCCAAATATAGGTGTAGGCTCTTTAGTCTTTCTATTAAAACCTCATCAAAGAATAACTATCTCAACACACAATCTCTAAGAGATATGATATCTCAAGCCTCACCTAATTCTATCAAGTATCCATGAGCACCAAATTAACCATCCTATTCCAAGTAAACTCCAATTATATCACTACAATCTCTAGAATCTCTAAGGTAAAATAATAATTGTACTCAATACTAGAATACTACCACAAATCACTACCAAAGCTCCTATTGTATAATCAATAATTCACCATGATGGCATGATCTACATCTCCTCAAAACAAGATCATATGTCTCTAATAAAAATATTTTCTCCCAAATAGCACATTCATGCTAAAAATATAATGCACAACCAAGCATTCACCATGCCACAATAAACCATCCACTAACCAAGGTTTGTTTTCCAAACAAATAAATCATAACTAATTCCTTAACCTAAAAATCCAAGAGTCCTCCATGGTAATAAGATTTCAAAAAATTTTAAACCACACAAAGATAAAAATTTGTTATCAATACAATTGGATATATCAATAAAATTTCATTACATACAAGAGGAAAAATCTAAGATCTCCTCATGACACCAATAACCACTATAGAATACCATCCATCACAAAGTGAAAAATATACATCATTGCAAAAGTTACCACTAAACCATGATATTGAGCTACACATAAATTTTTTATGATCATATCCTAACTAAATATCACTAAAGAGGGTGGAAAAGGTTGAAGGTAAAAAAAGGGAAGATAAAGAAAATAAAAGCGCAATATCTTCACCTAGAATCTTTGATTCTCTCCTTGATGAGCGGAAATAGAGTGCACCCTTATTCCATTTTATTATCTCTTTGATGTTTATATGTGGATTGCTTAATACTCTAGCATAACCTTGATATGATTTGATAATGATAGATCTCTCATTTGGAGTGTGTGACATGCTCTTCATTCCAAATTTTGATTAAGTTTAAGGTATTTTGTTTGTTTCTTTGATTTGGTCAATTTATTTCAATTCAAAAATTTGGAATAGGATTACAGGAGTGTAGACACCTCCCAATTCCACTCAATTTATAAAATATGATGCTTAATGTGAAAATGTGAAATTTTTGGGAAATGTGTGTTGTTGAGTGTATTTAGAGAAAAAGGGCATCTTTAGATTTTTGAAATTTGAAAAAATATTTTGAAGAAAATTTTAATGGAGTATTTGGGGATTTTTTGTGCAAGAGCACCCAATACACACCTTTATAAGATTCATCATTTGAAGGAAGGCATTAGGAATTTAGGGGTATTTGAGTAATTTCATGTTAAATAAGGCCTTTGAGCCCATCAATGTTGTAATTAGGGGTCTTTAATGTTGGTTAGTGCAAAAGAATGTAAAGGTTGAATAATGATGTAATACATGTTATAATTGTCAAATAATGCAAGGATTAAGTCATGTAATGGTCTAGTTGGTTGGGTGGTTAGTTGTAGGCGTTATAGGGGTGATTTTTGAGTTGAGAATGTTTATATGGAATCTTTAAGGCTCGAGCAAATGTTGTTGAATCAATTTGGAGCAGGAAAACAATCAAAACCCTGTGTTTTTCAGTTATTTCTGAGTTTTTGGTGCATTCCCAGCTTGTGTACGGGTCCATATAGTAGGTATAGGCTCTCAAATGTTGTGAATTTGTTGTATCATAGTGTATTCCCTAAAAATAATATATTCTTAAAGGATTTCATTGTGTATTGAGCAATTGAGAGGCTGAAATCTATAGACTGGTTTGAAACAGGGGTTTTGAGGTTTGAGGGAAAATATGAATCAAAAAGGCCATTCCACCCTTCTGTGACTATTATACCTGGGTGGAATGGGAATTTTTAGCCTAGTAGTTAGTGTAGTACTCCATAATAAAGTTTGGTATAGGTTTTAAAGAGACTTTCCACGCTGCCCCTACATAAAGACAAATTTTGTGTATTTTAAGCATAGCTAGGGTATGGTGTTTTGAGATCTACAAAGAAAACAGGCTGGAAATTTTTTTATTTTGAGTTATTGAGTGTATATTGATGTGTTGGAAGGGTCTGGGAGGTTGGGAAAGGTCTGGTGTGAGTAGAAGGGTGAAACCCTATTGGAAAAAAAAGGTGAAAAAGACTTAAAATAAGGTACAAAGGAAATGTGTGTAGAACTTGGGGAAAGTCTAATATAATGTTGTCTTAAGCATTTAAAGGTAGAATAATGAAGGATTTAAGTGGTTTCAGATTGGTGAGAGGTCTGGGCATGGGTAAATCAATAAGCCCTAGTTGAAATGGTGAAAAAGGAGGGTTTTAGCATTGGAGGCTTGTTTGAGCGTTTAGGGTCATGAGACCTTGAAAATATGTGGTTTGGGAACTTGATTCAATATTTTTTTGAGGTTAGGAAGTTTGGAGAGGAGATTAAAAGGTGGTTCCTTTGGAAAAGTGGCCTAATTAGAGGCCTAAAACTATGAAATCCTTGATTTTGAAGCCTCTGATCCAAAAGAGTGATATATTGGTTTTTGATATATTGAAGGAATCTGAAATGGGTGCTTTATTCCATTTTTTTTTCTCTAGTGTTTTGGAAGGATTTGGAGAAAATACTAAAAAACTGGTTTTCTTGTACTACAAGGGAAACTAGTGTACAAAATGGTGATTTTTGTGGAGTTCAATGAATCTGTTTTGGTGGTTGTTTGAGGATCTTTCAATTTTCATTTTATGAATGTTGAGAACCTTGATAGGGGTCTTGTGAATTTTTGCTACCTATTTTGCAAACTTGAGTGATTGGAGAACTTGAGGGTGAGTTGATGCCTATTAGGTTGAATGCATGGTAAAGAAGAGTTCTTTGTTCTAGAGTTGATATTTTCATTGTAGTGAATGACCTCCACCTTGGCTCTGCATCAATTTTTTTGGTTTTTGGCTTGTAGAAATATGAAGAAAATTTGTAAGTTTTTCATGAAGAATGATGAATTTTAATTCTTTAACAAAAGTATCCTTCATGAATTATTGAAATATTGCGTGTGTAAACTTGTTAGTAAATTTTGACGAAATTGAATTTTGTGAATAGTTTTCCATTCCACATTGATTAGAGGATGTGGTGAGCTTAGGGTG
Source organism: Sequoia sempervirens (assembly GCA_007258455.2). NCBI lineage: Eukaryota > Viridiplantae > Streptophyta > Pinopsida > Cupressales > Cupressaceae > Sequoia > Sequoia sempervirens. The sequence goes on from VDFB02342042.1 coordinate 63,671, forward strand.
TAGGTATTAGAGAGAGTTATGGGAATGGCTCCCAACAAGAACCCGGCCTAAAGTGGGGCATAGTAAATCATGGCATGGGAAATTTTGGATTAAAAAGTGAAAACTAATGGAACATGGGTAATTAATTAACCAAGATAATGTATATCCCTCTCATGCCTTGAGTACTTGTACAAACTAAGGATGATAGAGGAGGAAAATCCACTCATGGAGCATAAGACTTGTAAGATCAATTAACCTCATCTATATGAGAGGATACTCAGTTTCACATTGATCCCCATGTGAGTGTCTGTGATGACATTCCCTCTCTTGCTCTCTAGTATCTAACCCTAATGTAGTTAAGCAGAACTTGAGAGATGATAATTTCCTTCCATGTTCTTGTTGCATTGGCGAGTTTTCCCAATGAGGATTCCATATGGTACGCCCTTGGTGATTTATCCCAAGGATGATCCTTGTGTGACATTGAAAAGTTTTCCCAATGAGGATTGTGATGTGACATTGGTGAGTTTTTCCAATGAGATCTTGTATTTGATCCATCTAGTGTTATTTGATGGCATCTTTATTTGATGTGTATGTGGAGTTTTTTTATCATGTATGGTGTGTGTTAAAGCTCTCTCCCCATGTGTTTGGTACAATTTTTATGCTTGTGGCCCATGTGACTATCTTTTAGCACAATCGGATTGGATCTTTTGATTCCATAAGGTTGGGTGGAATGGAAACACCATTGAGGATCAAATATTTATGGATTGAAGGAAATTGTGGTACTATGCTCTAGCAAGTTTAATACATGTATTTGGATGTTTTCCTTTCAAAAAAACTGTAATGTTGATGACAAGGACCTCTCTTTGAGACAGATGTAAAATAGATAATAGTGTAGACATCTAAAAATGTCTTGATCAATATTGCATACCTAATTTGATTACTAACACCATTTCTACCTTGATTTGATCATTTTCATCTATTTAATTAAATAATGTCAATTATTTAATTAAATTCAACATTTTATATCTATTAATTAGATAATTAATATTGTTTGATTAATTCACCCCTGTCATATTAATTTTCATCTCATTTGATTAAGTAATGTAAATTATTTAATTAAATTACTTAAGTCCTCTCATTTGATTAAATAATGCAAATTATTTAATTAAATGTCCTAAATTCCACTTTGATTAAATGATTTCTTAATTGTTTAATTAAATTCCTAAATTCTCTTCAATTGCACAATTAAATAATTTCTTAATTATTTAATTGACTAGTTTCTTAATTATTTAATTGACTAATTTCTTCTAATTTCTCCAATCATTGAAAGAATATTCTCATGGAATATTCCTCCAATTTGAATTCAAAAATTTCCCTCCACATGGAAATATCTTCTCCATGTTCCTAAAATTACGGGACTTGTGTTTGTCTCAATTAATTTGAGCCCTTGATTAATATCATTGATCCACTTCATTGTTCAATTTCATCCATGGATTTTATCTTTGATCCATGCCATTTCTTCTCATTCATTTCTAACCTTTGATTAGCCAATTTGATCCCAGCCATTGATTCATCCAAAAAGCCTATAAATAGTTCTCATTTTCATGAGAATTTAATTCACAAGCATTCAATCAACTACACTATAGCCATTTTTATATTCATTCTTGAGATCAATACCACCATTTGTAAATCAATTACTTTATTTTGCATCAATTTCATCAACCAATCAACCAATTGAAGCTTTGCATCAATAATGGATTAGGCTTGCTGAGCATTCCACATCAATCCAGCCCTAATCCTCTAATGGAATGAGGTTTGAAATCCTTTAGTTAGATTGTTCATTTGAATTACCTTTGTTATTTCATGTTTAATGGGTTCTTAACTAGGAATTTGCAACAATTTCATTGAAATATGGTTTAGTTAGATCATTAGTTTGTTTAATTTGTCTATTTCAATTGTATGTGATCTTGCTAACTTTCCTTGTTCACAAATAGAGAAGAGTATTGGCTTATTTACGTGTCTTGGTTTTGGTATTGAACACATTAATTTATGATTTTCAATATTATAATGTGCAAAGGATAAAATGAACTTATGAATATTTTAATTGGTGCTTAAAGTGAATCTAGATGATTTCTTTCACAATTGGGTGGCCTAGTATTATACCTAGGTGGCCCTGTCTTGCCCAAAATTGAACCATACTAAGCATAATGTGAATAAGTCTAGTAGGGAAGCTTGGTTGCATGTTTGGGTGGCATGGTCTTTAGTGGGGTGGCTTTATTTGACAAGCTTCAAACCATTTTTTTATCTAACACTATTTAGGAAACCTAGTCCTATGCTTGGGCGGCCTCATTCCCATACAAAATAGAGTGTTAACCCTCTCTACCATGGTTATTCAATGGTTTTATAATCCCATTGCAACTTATGAATAATTTTTATTCCTTCTGTCTTTCTCGTTTTAGTCGTTTTAGTCGTCAAAACCCTCAAAAAGTTAGTCAAAGTATCTATCTCAAGACTTGATCTTTCTTCTTTGTTTTGAGGCCTTGTATGGAAAAACCATGTAAACAAAAGTTGTTCCTCATGGTCCCAAGGGTCTAGTGGTGTTGTGTACATGTTCTTAAATTTTTTCATTGATAACTTGTGGCTTCTCTTATCTTGTTTTACGTGTCTTCTTTGAAGTTTCCCATTTGTCAAACCCAGGGTTAGGGAGATTGTGCACTTGGTCTTGTGAAGATTGGGAAAGTTGTAATCCTTCTTGGTTGGAATTTTTGGTTTCCTCCATATTCCTCATAGGTTATGGGTTTTTTGGAGTAGTATCCTTCCACTTGTGTGTTGTCATGTTACAACAAGACATCTTTGGAAGTGTGTGATTGTCTAGAAGTAGCTTGTCATCATTCTAATTAGTGGATAGTTTGTGTTGCTTGGTTAGGAAACCTCTTGTGAAGTTAATGGAGGTTGATGATTCCCTCATCCTATCTCAAGGTGTGGTATTGTGAGAGAATGTGATCATGGTTTAGTAATTGATCTTCATGTAGATGTTATCCTCTTTTCCTCTTATATGTTCATCATGGTGGATTTATCCCATGATTGGTTACTCTTTCGCTATTTCCATGTTTGCTTATACAATGGTGAAGTTGTCTTATTTTTCTTGTCATTGCGTCATTGTGACACTTATGTGCATGTTGTTGTGCAAGAGCGACATGTCATTGTTGTATTATCAACATTGTCATTGTTTCAAACAAAGTTGTTCCATTAGTTTTTGTTTTGAGTGTGGTGTCTTGGGGAATTATAGTTAGAAAGTAGTTTTGGTTGCTATTCCAACTATTGATGATTTCTTGGCAGCTATTTAGGCCCATTTATTACCATTAGATTTTGTGTTTGTGTGTGGATATCAATGTGAAGCAAGATTCATTGATGCTTCTATGTGAGAGTTAATGTGGCATATCCTTTCAAAAATATATTATCTTTTATGTGTTGGCATGATGGTGAATGAGAAATTTCATGTTTGAGATGGTGGTCACTTTGGTTTTTATAGGTATCTTGATGGATTATGTAGAGCACTTAGATATATTGATGGTACATGTTGGATAAAAGGATTGTTCCCTTGATGATTAAGTTTACTTGTAAACCCTTAGGCAATGTTTATAAAAAGTAGGAGAATACTAGGAAAGTTGTGTTGTATGCCTTGAATAATAAAATAATAACATTAATAATGTAAAATAAATATTTAATGGTAGTGCATCTTAGAGATGTGGACATGACAATGGGTTTGACACTCTTGGGGACACATTATGTTGTATGTTACATTGGGATAAATATTTAGTGTGTGTCACTTTGAGAAAATATTTAATATTAGGATAACTTAGTACCAAATATTTTATTTGAGGTCATGGTTTAGTGAGCCTATGGTTTTAAGACACATGGTTTATGTAACAATAATTATTGGTTATGTGTATGATTGTTTCTATAAAATTAAACAATTGAGTAGTTGTTGAGGTTGTCTCGTGTAACCTTTGGCTTGTTGTCCAAGGTTGGCTTGAGCATCTCTTGTAGCTTGCTTATGTGAACTTAGAGGAAGCATGGATTAGGATGCATTGATACATGGTTCTCATAAACACTTTTTCACATGGAGGAATACAACTAGGTTACTTGATTCTTTAGAAATTTTCTTGGAGACTCTATAAATGTATTTTAATCTTGTTCATGGAGACAATAAATTTAGTGTGCTAGTGCTTTTGGAGGCTGCATTTTTTCTTTGAGAGGGTTTTCCTAGGGTAAATTTGGTGTCATCTTGTAGTATGATTTATTTATTTATTTTCACGATGGACTTTGAATACTTTTTTTTATACATTTTTCTCTCATGAGGGTTATATGGAAATGATATATTATCGCTATAAATTTCCTTTCATCGTTTTAACACAAGTTGTCATGAACATTCCCTTTGTTTCATAACCTTTTTATTTTATTTTTTAGTTTTAACCTTTTTTCATTTTGTTTTCACTATGGATTTAAGATGTCACAAAGCAATGAAGTTTCATCATTTAAATTTTATTCATGTTGAATGAAAACATAGTTTCATGTGCTTTTTGTTTCTTAATTGGAATTTTTTATTAAGCCACAATTATTGTTCTCCTCCTATTTGATCTTTTATCTTTTGCATTACTTGTTTTGTCATTTTTCCTATATTTTTTTTGTGGTTCTCCTATTGCAACCTAATACTCATTTATATTTATTTTACTTATAGAAATTTCAATGTACACACACCACTTTTTTTGGCTTCCCTACATGGGTATTTTTGGAGATATTTTAAAGAAAAGTAATTTCTACCGTCCCTTTGGAGTACACAAATTATACCATTCCTTTATATTCTTGCATATTACATGGTATTCTTCACCATTAGTTCTTACACATTTTTATCAATTCTATTGAATTTCCCTTATGGTGATTCCATTCTTCTATTTTACACTGCTTTATTATGTCACACTTATGTGATCACACTATACATAACACATTATATGGTTGTTTCATGATGACATCTCATAACATCTTGATTTTGTTGTTCCTTTGTGCTTATATCTAACATGTAATTGTCACACTTCTCTTTCATAATGAAACTTGGCACATGTCCATCCTACCCTTATATGACTTGTCCTCACACTTGGGGGGAAAGTAGGGGAAAATTTTATCCTCGTCAAATGGGATTTTACACTTATATCACTTCATTTACACCTTAGGATCAACACATTATTATATGTTTCCATTACACCCTTTCCTCTTCTCAAATATAATCCCTAATATTATATGCACAAAATTAGAGGGGAAGATTATTATATCCACCATTTCAATCTTAGTTTTACATGGTTCATGCTTATATATAACATGAGAGTCAAATCAGTTACATCATCATGACTATCACTTATATTGTGCTTCTATTTTTTCTAAGTTTTATATAGTTCACAATTTTATCCTTCATAGAAACATTGGTTCTAACTCCATGATATTTTTCATTTAGAGAATGCCTTCATTCTATCTTGGTTTGAAAATGTTCACACTTGTATTCTTCATGTAGGCCAACTAAATTATATCCTCATGATTTTTTCTTACATTATGCTTCCATTCCACCTCATATTTAAATGGCTCATCCTTGCATCTTTCATGGGGCCCACAATGGTTCCAACTCCATGAGCTTTAGTTGCATCACTATTCCATCCATTCTATTTTTTCCATTTTCCATATTGTTGGTCTCATGCTTAGAAAAATTAAAAATGTCTATGATGATTATTTTCATGCTAATAATGTAATTTTGTCAGTTCCACTAAAGACTTGTGTGTGCAGGTTTGGAGATGTTACTCTATAAAAACACAAAGAAATCATAATGCATCATCCTTACCCTATATTCTTGAATCAATTTGCTTATTTCATTTATAATTTTTATTAATTTACCATTCATGGTTTATATAGTTCATATTCATGCCAAAATGGGGCAAAATATAGAGGGAAAAGTACATAACTTGCCCTTTTACTATTTTACACTCACTTTTGATCATTTTATTTAAATGCATTATCATTATGCTCAATTTATCTTGGTTTTTTAGTAATATAACCCTAATATTAAACCTAGCCTCTATTATCCTCAATTCCTCATTATTGACCAAGACCATTCCATCTATGGTTTATATCACCCTAGAATAGAGTATGGGAAAAAAAAATCTTTAAAAAGGAATGTGGGCTAGTCCTCCCATTTCAAAACCAATTTCTTACTTTCCAAAGTTGACACTTTTGAAGAATATGATCATTATCTATTCACTTTCCTACCAAACCTCTTTGAATTAAGCAATAAGGATATTGTATTTAAAGACACTCCATTTCATTAGTTGGTATCAAAATATCCCAACATATCAAATTTACATTACATTAGAGCTTGCATCAACATTTACATCACAAACAATGCCCATTAACTTATCATCTAGACACCTTGCATCTTTGCTTAGCATGTCTTGTTCATTGACAATGGAGATTGATTACTATTGAAGAAGTCAAATGGATTTTCCTTTATGTATAGAAGGCCCCTATAGGTGACTTTCAACACCATTGATTTTTAGATGTGTAGAAAATACATGCAAATGAGTTTTAGAAGTCAGTCATAGTAGAGAATAAAACCATTCCACTAAGACTAAATCATGCCAAGAGCACTAGATCGTGTGTCATGCAAATGAGTTTTAGAAGTCAGTCATCCATTCCACTAAGACTAAATCATGCCAAGAGCACTAGATCATGTGTAACCCTATCCAAAAGGATATCAAAATCTCTATAGAATTTCGAGTCTCATTGTTGACTAAATTCTAGATCTATTAATCTTCTATCAACTCTTAAAATTGACAAAACCAAATTGATTTAACCATATCATCTTCATTTCATTTCCAACTTCATCTCTTTATTTAAATTTAATTATTATTTAATATTTATATTAATTTATACAACCAAAACTAATATAAAACTACTTTATTTCTCTATACATACATATTCAAAATTTTCATTTGATTATTTATAATATTAAAATATATGCAATAATTTATAATTCGAAAAATATATAATTATATCACACTACATAACCTATACTTTAATCTTCTATTTAATTATACTCATTATAGCATAAAAAATTTCCATTCCTACCATATAAAGGTTCAACACATCTATACATACATATTCAAAATTTTCATTTGATTATTTATAATATTAAAATATATGCAATAATTTATAATTCGAAAAATATATAATTATATCACACTACATAACCTATACTTTAATCTTCTATTTAATTATACTCGTTATAGCATAAAAAATTTCCATTCCTACCATATAAAGGTTCAACACATAATAATTATAAAAAAAACTTAGAATCACACCTTAAATGAATTTCCTAAGCAAGACCGTTTAACCAATGTTTGAATAGGCTTCCTACTTTTATTAGTGGGCTACCCACTTTTATAGTTCTCTATTATAGTTGGTTTTGATTCGTTTAAAATATTGGCATAAAGCATTCTTTATTTGAAGTTATTTCTCCAATGACTTTAATGCGCATGCGTGGTTGTATAATGCCTTCGAATGTAATTTTCTAAGCATGTTATTTCTTTAATGGCTGTTATAAATGTTATCAAGATGAAAGGGAAAAATTTGAATGTTTGATGTAACTATAAATTATAGTGGAAAAGGACATTTGCGGAAATTATGGAATGATACAAAAATATATTATGAATAAAAAAAGAGTGTGACGTTTTCATTGTCTAGTTAGTGAAAATCAATAGAAAATATTATTTTGTTAATGACATTTTTTTATGGAGGCCATCCACAAACAATTTTTAGCTATCTGATAGAGGAGCTCGACTCTTCTATGGCTTCTAGGGCTGAACCTCTTCGGCTAAGAGCCAAGGACTAAGGGGTATCAATTATGCCAAATTCATCCGAGGCACGATCATGGCCTCATCCCTTATGATGTCGGAGCCTTGCACTCAGCAAGACTTGATCCGTTGTGGACTCATTAAGAACCATTCAACTTCACCAACAGATCAAGAGCCCATTGACTAATGTCATTTTTGAGTCTATGGAAAGAAAAGAACAAATTTTATCATGCCCACTATAAAAATAAAAAAATGAAATAATTTTTATATGTTAATGTTTGAATGAGATATTTTTGTGTAAGAGTAAATCTCTATCTTATCTATATCTTACGTGATTATGAATAATGTCCTTTAGTGATTTGGACCCAACATTCATATATATTGCTTTTTACTTAATTCAAAATTACAATTACAATTGTTGACTTCTAAATTTTTAAATTAAAAAATAATTATGAACCCACTATCCTACTTGCAATAACTCATTACCCATCAAATTAAACATAAATTATAAACATTAAATTTATAAAATAAAATAAAGATTTTAAAAAATATTTCATACACTTTAGCTTTGCATAGAGATGAAACCAAACATAGACTTGTCAAACATTTATAGTTTACCATAATATTAGCTTAGAAATGAGAAGTATCCAATAAAATAAAAATAAAAATCTTAGAGTTTATTTTAATTGAAAATGTAGACATAATAAATGATTTAGGTATTTGTTATTTTTGTCAAGTAATAATTATTATTTACATAAAAAATATCATATGATTTCAAATTATTTAGTCAATAGAAATTTAAATAAATTAATTTATAAAAAATAATAAATTTATATGTTTGTACCAAAAGTAAATAATTAATTTTGATTTAAAAATAATAATTTTTAATTGTTTAGAAAGTATCTTGAATATCAATTAATTATCACTAATCTATAATTAATTAATAAAAATATAATCTAAAACTTAACTTCAATTAAAAATAATATTATTATTAATTAAAAATGTTAGAATTGTATAACAATTAGTATTCTATATGTTTAGTTAGTAAGTTTGTATGTCCAAAAAAGAATTATAAAATAAAATAAAATATCAAGACCTTATTATGCAAGAGGTCAAGGTAGAGAGCATCGTGTCATGGCCATGCACGTAAAAATAAAACACAACTAACATATATTTAAAAAACTAAAACTATAAAATTAAAACTTTCAAATATAAAACTACAAACTGTTAAAAAGTATAATGTAATGTCATGAGTGTCTTAACAAGAATTACTAAAGAGCCAACATATATTTACAAAAATTTAAGGCCACAAAATAATTGTCAAGTAAATAAAATAAAAAGAGAGAGTCTTAGATACATCTATCTAAATGACATCAAGAGATATTAGTCTTGAGACACCTATATTGAACTTTTTATTTTAGATAGATGTATTTAAGATATCTATGATAGTAGAATCCGTAGTGCACCAACAAAGATGTTAATTTAGCAAAAAATCATGGCTAGGAAACATGGCTTAGGGAAAATGATCAAATCAAGGGAAAACACATAAAGGGGTAAAATGGGATAAAATGGTGACACTATTTGTCTTAGTCTGTGAGAGAACTGTGACCCTTTAGGATGAGCCTCATTATTCCTAAGTAGTTTTTTCTTCATTGCGTGACTTGAATTTATTTGATTTACATTGTGTTAGTGTTTCAAGGTTGCTTGATGTCCTTATTTAGAACAAAATTGGATGGGCTTAAAATGTAAACTTTAAAAGGGTGTAAAAGCATTTTTTTTTATGTTTTTATGTAAAAATTGGCCACTTAGATAAGTGTCTATGGGATAGGTACATTTTGGGGATTTTTTTAGAGTGTTAAGTGAGATAAGTATTTCTAAAATCTCTTTGGGAAGATTCTTCCTTAATGAGGCATGAGAAGGCATAAAGTTATCATTTTACCCATGTGTAGCACATAGAAAGGTAGAGAGTTATCATTTCACACATGTGGGAGTAGAGACTTCTCATTATATGCACACCCTCCCAACTTAAGTCCCCATGGGCATTTAAAAATAATAATTTAAAAACTTTAAATAAATTTGAAACTATTTCAAATATGTTGTTGACCACCACCCTGTCACCACTACCACCCAATTGTTGCCTCTAAATGCATGCTTACATAATTAAATGTACGGGTTGTACAGATAGGGCCAATTTGGCCCCTTTTATCCCTTGGAGGGTGTTTTTATTCCATGGAGCATAAATTTCACCCATAGTATCAGGTTTTCAAGTTCTTATTAGTATTGAAAACTCTCTCCAAGAACTACATAGTAGTATAGGTTTGGTCATCAAATTTTTTTGTTTGTGTCAGAATTTGGTGTCTGAACATGGCATTGCTCTATAATAGTTAATAGGTCATATATTTCACATAAAAAATTAAAATTTTAATTTCAAATCGGCAATAAAGAGCATTTACAACATTTTATACAATAAAGCAGGTGATTTTTTACTTAGAAGTGCATAACAATATTTATAATTTCTTGAGATCTTTTAAGAGATTGATATTTGAGGTGTGATTGTGGGTGAAAAATTGTGGGAGTTCATATTTTTATGAGACCAATATGATGGTACAATAGGTTATTAGATTTGGTACTCCCTCATACAAGTTTACATGTATTTTAAAGTGCATACTTTGATGGAAATATGTACATATGGTGTCTTCTTGTTTGCGGACATGGTTGATACATATGTGAGATATGCAATCTCAATTTAGTGATAGTTAGGTATAGGTAAAGTGATAGTTATGATTATAGTTTCATTGATATTCATGTACACTTGTGAGCATTGACATGACATGACCATATTTATAGTTGATAGGACTGGGTTGTGATATTTGATTGATTCATGATTTTTTTTTATCGGTAAATAGTTGCTTGTGGGGAAGTGCCCATAAAATGAACAAATTAAAAATATGGATTGCTTCAAACCCAATGATGGGGAGCACAAAAGACAACTTGCTTCAAACCCATGAATGGGGAGCACAAAAAGGCAAAGAGAAAAATGACATCCTTCACCCACAAAAATTCAAAAGAGAAACCAAATTCAAGATGAAACTAAAGACCTTTCCCCCATCATCAACAAAAACCATAAATTCTACCACCCTAGATGCAAAACTCATTGGGCCTTCTTGGCCTTCTCTTTTTGCATACTCCTAGCAAGGAGGGCATCCATAGTCTGTTGTTTTCCTTCATCAACAACATCTTTGCCTTCAATCCAAAGTTTTTTAGCCTTTGATTTGTGCCCCTTTCTCCTTTTGGGTGTAATGTTTGGTTTGGAGATGACACTTTTTTGTTTGAGAGAGGGAGCAATTTTTAATAGGAACATCTAGATCATCAAGATCCAAATAATCATGGAACTCCTCATCCAAATCATCCATGAAAGGGTATGAGCCCTCATAATTAGATTTGGTATCATCCGCTACAGTTGGAAGAGGGGGGTCAACAACAGGAAAAGGAATCAAAGCCACAACAAAAGCACCAATGGGAGAGGATGAAAGATGCTCCACCTCAACAGCGATCCCCATCGGGGCCACAAAAATAGAACTAGGGTCCTCACAAGCAGCCACAAATTTGTCATGATTTGATTGATTCATGATTACATGTGGTGGTGTGGTTTAGTTTTAAAATTATGTTCTTATCTCCTAGATTCATATTTGGTTCCTTGACTATGGTTACTCATTTTTGGATTCATGTGGAAAATCAAATTTGGAGTTGATTTGATGTTTGGGTCATGAGAGGTATACATGTTATCTCAATTTGTAGGTTATTGATTTGATGGTGAGTTTACATATTGCATTGGTTTGGGATCTGTGAGTTATCTAGATTTTTGGATTGGGAAACCATTGGTTGAATTGATGACTTAGATGTAAAAAATATATATCCACATGTATTTTTTAGTGTTGATGCAACTTAGATTAGTTGGCCTTATTTGTGGTCATGTGTATTGATATGCTACATTGGGATGAGAGAATGAATGATTAGAGTTCTTGGGTAGTTAATTATTGGGACTAGTATCATGGTTGTTTATCACAATGTCATGGATAGCTTGGTTATATAATTTAGTGGGATATTTTGACAAGTGATATTTTGGTGGTATTTTATCTTCTTGGCTTAGAGATCTTGGTTCTACTTTATTATCTAGAGCTAGCACTATTATATAGTTAAGGTTGTGGATCAAGGGTGATCTTCATTTAGGATATTTGTATCACTATGCTATGGATAGCTTAGGATTAAAATTAAATGGTAACTTTGGCAATTATGTGAATTCATCGCATTTTTATAGGTGATCTTCTATAATGGTTGTGGGTGTCATGAAAAAATCTTGGATTATGATTATTATATATAGTTAGAGTACTTTAACATCATGATTTCCATTTCTAGGAGATGGTTATCTTCACGTGATTCAAGATTTTGACATCTTGGCTAGCCATGAAGGAACCTTGGATTCCAACATTGTTTGAGGTGTTGGTTTATAACTTATCAATTTTGATAGGTGATCCTCAATTAGGAGGATGGTTTGGTTTTGTGCCTTGATCATGTGTTAGAGTTTTGGCATGATACACATGTTATAGTGGGGAGAAATGTTCATTGGAACATGTGATCTCCTAGGAGGATATGTTAGACCATAATTTCATCATGTGTTACTAGATTCTATAGACATGTAGTGGAATAATTGGTAGTGTTTTGGTTTGTTCTCTTGGTATTGAGTACATCGATATTTTGATTAGAGCCTCATGAGAGTGTGGTTAGCATGTATAGATACTGTATGTTCTCATGGATAGTTTTGAGACTTGAGTGAGGCTATATTTCTCTTGGGTTTAGAGACATTTTTTGAGATAGTTACTCTATGGAGGTTTTATTAGGAAGTTTAAGGAGCCTTAACTTGGGCATGGATGTGATTTCATGATGGAACATAGAGGAGATTATTCATAGAGAGATTCTTGGTATATCTTGGAGAAGCAATATCATTCCTTAGTATTGGTATACTTAGTGGATAATCATGTAGTAGCTATTTCCTACCTTATTTTTAATGCATTATAATAGATATGGATCGTGAGATATGTTTGCTATTTATATAGGTTTAATTTGAGGAGTGTTTGACATATTAATATCCTTCTTCATATGAGTTTTATTTATGATGACATTTATGAGGAGTTCAGGAGATATTATTGGGCTTATTCCTAGTCATGGAATGAGGATTTGAGTTTGACCTTGTTTACAGAGGATTACATCATGTTGGTTATATGAGATACATATGCATAGTTTCATCTATGAGATTGAATGGCGGGTGTTGTTAAGGATTTTCAGTTGGGGTTGTGAAGGAGGCATAACTTGGTACAACTTATAAATTTGGCATGTTAGTAGAAGGAAATGATATGTGATATGATTTGTAGGTTTTCTTTCTGTTTTCTAAGGCTACTTCTTGGAGGTTCATTTTCACATGGTTTGGTGTGGAGAAATTGGGAGATTTAAGGTGACTATTTGTGAGGGATTATGTAGTTATTTTTTGTTACATGTGTGGATCATTATTATTTTTATTTGTTACTATTTTATTTTTATTATTAGCTACACCTTGGTTTGAGTGTTGATTAGTGGAATTAGTGTGCCTCAACCTATTTTTATATTTACTACTCATGTAATAAGATTTCCTAGATATGTGTGTTCTTGGTTGACAAGTTTTATACATGGAGATTGTGATTGTGGTTTATGGGTTGGATATGTTGTTGACTTGAGTTCTACTAATGGTTTTGGATACCTTTGGAGGTATGGGTGATTGAATGTAATAGCATTTTTTGTGGTTGCTACTTTTAGTCATGTGGGTTTTTTCCTTGGAAATAGCTTGGATTCTTTATTATAAATTATATTTGACACTTGTGTTTTTTGGATTGATATATCTCCACCTTTCCTTTTTTCTTTTCTTCAATAAGTGGCATGTTGGAGGAGGATATGAGCTCTTTCTTGAGTTGCTGGCCACCTTGGATATTATTGTAGGAATCTTGATGAAGCACACGAGTATGTTGGACATTCATGTGATTTCATGGATGGTAATGATGACTTATTTCATTAATTTACCTCATGTAATGTTTACAAAAAGTGAGAGAATGTTAAAAAATACTTTCGTACACCTTGCACAAGAAAGAAATATTTTAATTATGTAAAATAAATATTTATTTGTGGTGCATATTTGGAGATTTTCTTATCCATATTAAATATTTAATTGGGTCCAATTGTAAAGTATGTTTGGGTCACACCTTGAAAATATTTAATATTAAGAGAACTTTGTACTAAAAAGTAAATTGTAAGGTCAATGGTTTTATGATCATGGTTTTTAGACACATGGTTTTGTCAATACCATATTTATATTTGTGTGATATTGAATCTATAAAAGCAAGAACATGCTTAGTGGTTGTGTTGGTTGTTATTTGTATTGATCTCTCTTGCATAGTGCATATGTGAATTAAGGAATGGGATGCATGGTTTTGTGGTTATCCATTATTCTTGGACACATGGAGGATGCATTAAAGGAGCTTGACATTTTATAAGTATTCATAGAGACTCTATACGTGTATTTTAATGTTTCATTATTGAATAATACATTGAGTGTGGATGATTTTGGAGGCTACACTTTTCCCTCATGACAATTTTCCTAGGATATATATCTTATGTAATCTTGTGAAATATCTTTTATCTTTATGTTTTGGTTATTATATAATCTTGTATGCATGCTTTTATCTCATATGGTTATGTAGGAAACATTTTGATCATCTTGGAAATTTCCTAACACCAAATTGGTTCCAACTCCATGATCTTCACTTACATTAGATTTCCATCCATGTCATTCTTTCCCTATTCCATATTGTTAATCTCATGCTTAGAAAAATATAAAATTTGTATGATGATATTTTTATGCTACTAATTTAGTTTTATAAATTCCACTAAAGACGTGTGTGCATGTTTTGGAGACATTTCTCTATCAAAACACAAAGAAATCATAATGCATCATCCATATCCTATATTATTGAATAGATTTGTTTATTCTATGTATTATTTTCATTACTTTACCCTTCACGATTCATATAGTTCATATTCATGATAAAGTGGAGGCAAAATGTAAGAGGGAAAATTCCATATCTTTCCCTTTTACTCTGTTTTAACATCACTTTTTGTCATTTCATAAATACATTGTCCTTATGCTCAATTCGACTTATTTTAAGCACAAGCTAGTCCTAATCTTAAGCCTAGCCTCTATTATCCTTAATCCATCAATATTGACCAAGAACACTCTCTATCCATAGGTTTCTATCACCCTAGATTAAACTATGGGCACAAATTTATCCCCTAAATAGGAATATAAAAGTGGGTTAATCCTCTCATTTCAAAACACATTTATTACTTTCCAAAGTTGACCCTTTCAAATAATATGATCTTTAAATATTGGATTTACCACCAAAAATATTTGAATTAAGCACTAAGGATCTTGTATTTAAGGACAAATCATATGTCATTAGTGTTAGTGTAATATTATATTCACCTTGGATATGTTTAATCCTAAGTGTGATATTGTATTAGTTTATTGAGTTTACTTAGGTAATTTGTTTTAATTAGCTAGGATATGATAATAAGTTGTACAATCTATTTCTTTCATGAGATTCTTCTTTTTTCCTTATCCTCATAGATTTAAAAACTTGGATAAGTGATCCCTTATTTTTTTTGTTTTATGCCTTATACTCAAACTTATCAAGTTTGGAAACTATAAGACTATATTTTTATAGTTCTCTTTCCTTCCATTTGAATATTGAAGCAAGCCATTGTGATATCTTACATTTTCATAGATTAAATCTATTTTGATAGTTTGATTTCAATATCATTTTCATTTATAGTTATAATAATTCTATCTATTGCACTAGTTTCTAGGTTATTCATCTATTTATAGATTCTAACATTGTATTAAAGGTCTTAATTCAAGAATGGTTTCTTAGTTTCTATATTTGAGAGAATTAGGGGGCTAATCAAATTCGCTTGCATGTTTCTTACAAACCCAATATGTTCTCTTGCATTTTAGATGATCTAGAGAAATAAAAAACAACACAATTTTTTAACCTTTAGGGTTTTGAAATTATATGTTTTATGAAATCTAGGTGTTTGAAGCATTATAGTAATACTAGCAATGATTTTCACTATTCCATAGTGTCCAAAAGGCTCGATAAAGTTAGATGAAGCTTTCTTCTCATCAAAATTGGGGATGAAAAACTAAATTTGTAAATGATGGTTGATTTCATAGAATTGGATAATTAATATATATACATAGTGGTGTTACTTTTAAGTTACTATCTTGTAATCCCATATTACTTCCAATATTGGGCCACTTTTGGGACTTACAATTTAACTTTATTAAATTTTTAAAATCTTCCATTGTAATAACACGAGCATAAAGTGCTAAAGATTATACTTGCTAGACCCTGTGGTAATTTTAAAAACTAAAAGTGTTAAATTGAATAATTTAGGGGTTATTAATACTCACACACTCAACATATAAAGTGTCAATTTAATGTAATACTCTTAGGGGATTCTACCTAGGAATTTTTTAATTAAAAATTAAGATAAATTTCCATTTTGGGTGTTTTTATCATGGATTTTGGTATTAAATTCCATCATTTTTTGTTAAGATAATTTCAAATAATTATTTTTCTTAGAAATAAGGGACACATGATCACTATATTTTGCAATATTTATTGTCCTCTCTCCTTGGATTCATTCATAATACAAGTGACTATGAACATAATTGTGCATGGTTTAACAATAATGACATGGTATACAAACTAATATATCTCATTATTTTTTAGGATAGTATCCATCGTAATATATAAATTGAGTGCATTTGTACCTTCATCTATAAGATATATGGAGGCCTTGATTCTTCATTTGAACATGATGCATCCTTGGAGAACCTTTCACATATGGATGATACTACTTTTTATACTCATCAATTTATTGATACCCCATCTAAAATTAAGGACATCTCTCCTACACCTATTTCTACTTCATAGTATAGAGGAAATTATTTGAGAGTTTTCAATGATTCTTTGCAACAAGATTATATTTTTCTCATAGATTCACCTCATAAGGTACATTTCTATAAAAAATCTCTTCATTTTTTCTAGAGTCCCATATTTTGCATCTGTATGTGAAACATAAAAATGTGGGGATACCTTAAGCTTAATTTACAGAACCTAAGGTATGTTCCATCATTTCTAGGATTTCATTAGGATACAAATCAACAAGGTGCATTTATTGACCTTCAACCTCAAAGGTGAGTCAATCAGACCTGGATCTAATCCATTTGAGTCTTAGGAATGAATTGGAAATGATTTGGAGTGATTTCCCTAATTAGGCTATATGATCTAACATGATAAATGAAAAATCCTAAAGATAAACAAACATAAAAAATGATTTGCAAGTGGATCTAGAAAGTGCAAACTAATGTGTACCTATCACCAAAAGTTGGATTTAGCATGTGCAAGGGACTCAGTCATCTAAGGGCGAATGGGTCTTTGGTAGGGGGTCCTAAAATTGTTTTTGTAGTTTTCAAGAGCTAGATTTGAGCTCCTAACTCCTAATTCCCAATTGTAAACTTTTTGAAATGTTGTCAATAAATTCTATAAGTGAGTTTACATGTCTTGACAAGGTTGGTGATAACAAATGCAACAATTGACAATTTTCCTCCAATATTCCTTTGATCCTTTCCAAACCTATAACCTACACATTCAAACAGGGAGAAAATGTTGTGCCATATAGGGGCATGCCACATTCAAACCCAGTGTAAGTGTTCCCACTTCCACAATAGGAAAATTTCAATGATAAATGATAATAGAAAGGAAGGAATGAAGAAATAAAAATGTTATGCAACTCACCACCCTTCAATGGCTCTCTTGAAGGAATGAAGTCAAAGTACACATCTCTTCAAGAATTTGGATTTTGCTTGCTTGAATACTTGAATTCTTTGGAGATCTACAAAAGATGTTAGCCTTCACAAAAATAATGACAACATGAACACACATAAACCTTGACATGATGTTGGATCTTGAAATTATGTAATAATGCTCTGAAATGCTACTCTTGAATGCTCTTGACAATATTATTTCTCAATTGTGTGTCTTAGAATGTTGATTAGATTTCAAATGGTAAAATAGCTACGTATTTGTAGGTGTTTATCTAATTTCTCAAAAATTAGATTCCAAAATTTGAAACTTCATATAATTTGAATTTTGGATGTTAAAATGTTGCCACCAACATATTTGAATTTGGGTCCTAGCTAAGAAGGGGGACTCATTCGCCCATGGGTGATTTGGTCTTGGCCCAAATTTTTAGGACACACTTAATCGAGAGAAAAATAATTATTAAATGCATTTATTCAATGCTTGCAATCTTTCAGATAACAATAAACATTAGGCTTTAGAATGCATAATTTGGAAAATTAGAAGCTTAATTAGGTCCAATAAATTAGGGGGACGAAACACAATGTAAAATTGTTAAGGTATAAAATTTTCTACACTATAGGATGATACCATTGAGGGCTTATATTTCTTCTTGCAAGATAGTCCTATCACCTATTACTTCTTTAGAGTTTAGAGTCACTTCTTTGATATCGTATAGTGATTACCTATATTAGGGTTCTTCATGTCTATAAGATCCACCTTATTGGGAGGTCTACTTACTAGAAATTCACATCTACTCACGGATTCTATACTTTTATATCTTGTTGAGACTAGTAAGGATATTTTTCTTCTATTTGATGAAAAATCATATCAAGTTGCATCAAAACCCATTCTAGATTCATTTATTCACTTTCTGTCACATCATGCTACTCACTTGATATAGTTCAACATTGACATCAAGAAACACTAGCAACTTCCATATCCATATATCTTGATTCCTTTATATATTTCACTTAAATTATAATTCAACAAGTTGATAGCTCAAGGTTTCTTTCTTCCAAACAAAAGATGCACCATCTATTACAGAGGGAACTACTACAAAATTCACCATGTGACATTATACATTTCCATTATCTCTCTTCTTTGTGGAGGCACACATGTGCCTTATCTTGTGGGGATTTTAGGACACTTAATTTTGAGGAGTCTATCTTGTTCTTCTTCACATGCCTTAGTTAGGATGGAGTCATTTCCTACGAGTTTTATTTTGTTCCATTTCTAGGATTGAGTTTATTTCAGATTGTACATGGGTGCCTAATATTTCCTTATTTTTTCCATTTCATCCTACCTCATTTTTACTTAAGGGGGCACTTATATACTATTTTATTCACCTTGGACATTTTTTATCATAGGTGTGATTTGCACCAGTTTATTAATTTTACTTAAGTGATTTATTTTTACTTAGGCATGATAGGATAATGAGTTGCACATTACCCTTATTTGATGGGATTATATTTTTCTTCATCCTCAAAAAATTTAGAAACTTGGATAAGTAATCCTTTATTTTAGGTTTTATATCATACCCTCATAATCATCAAATTCAGAAACTATAAGACTATATATATGAAATTCTAAAGGAGACCAAAGATGTTAAGGAACAATAGTATGTAAAGGTGGTTGTAAGGCCATCAATTCTTGATAACAATGTGCATTGAAAAGTATTTGACAGGGACAAATGAATTATCAATTTTTTGATTGAAGAAGTTGAGTTTGCAACTAGTAACTAGTAAAAGTTGCAACAATAATTTGGTGATCAGATCCTACAACTGAAGTCAAAAAAGGTTCCAAAGGGGTTTGTGACCTTGGATTCCATTTTCAATATGAATGATCAAGTAAGAAAAGAAAAGACTAGAATGTTGGTTAAGGAAGGAAACTATGAATCCATTGAAATTTTCAAAGGTAAACTTCTCAAACTTGGCAAGGTATGTACCCAAGAATAAATACATGCTTTATTTTTACTTTTCCAAGAGTATGATGACATTTTTGCTTGGGAGTACCATGACTTAAAAGGCTTTAATATTGAGTTAGCACAACATATAATTGAGCTAGAACTAAATGTAAAACTAGTGTGGCAAAAGAAAAGACCTTTAAACCCAAAGCTTGAAAATCTCATGAAAAAGGAGATGAGCAAGTTGATAGAAGGTAGCATTATTTTCCCAATTAAACACACGTCATGGGCCTCTAACTTAGTATCTATGAGAAAAAGAATGGAGAAATCAGATTTTGTGTATAATGTAGGGATTTAAATAGAGCTTCACTCAAGGACCACTATCCATTTCCTTCTATGGAGTATAAATTGCAAGTTGTACCAAGTTTAGAGAGGTCCTCTTTATTGGATGGTTTTTCTTGTTATAACCAGATCTTGGTAAAAGAGGAAGATCAATTTAAAATGACTCCTACCACCAAATGGGGTACCATGGCATATAGGAAAATGCATTTTGGATTGTTTAATGTTGGGCCAAGTTTTCAAAGGGCCATGGTTATGGATTTTCATAGTCTCATGAATAAGATTGTTCTTGTATACTTAGATGATATCACTATTTTTTTGAATGATACAAAGGGACATTTCACTCATCTAAGGAAATTTTTTGATAGGTGTAGGGAGTATGGTGTAAGATCTTAATCCAAAGAAATGCATATTGTTTGTTCATGAAGGTAGGTTCCTTGGTTATGTGGTATCCAAACATAGTATTACAGTTGGTCTTGAAAGGTTGAGTGCTATCTTAGCTTTACCTTTACCAGCTCATAAAAGGGGTTTGGAAAGTTTCATAGGAAGGATCAATTTTGTTAGAAGGTTTATACTAAATATTGGTGATCTTTTAAAGCCACTAACAACCATGTTAAAGAAAAATGTGATTTTCAAATGGACCAAGGAAGGAAAAAGAATTTTTGAAAGCATAAAAGAAAGCATTTGCAACATCAACTATGCTCCTAAATCCTAATCTTTCTAAGGATTTTACCTTGTATGCATATCAAAATTTTGATAGTATCTCAACTATGCTAGTTCAAAAAAATGAGGAAGGTTTGAATCCTTTAGCAAAGGATTGGAAGAGTATGCAAAAAGGTATACTTTTATTGAAAAGCATGTTCTTGTTGTTATTAGGATCCTAAATAAATTTAGGCATTTGATCTCAAACAATATAATTTACTTAATGGTTGCTCATCCTACTGTCAAAGAGTTTATTTTGAGAAAGGATTCAAATGAAGGGTAGATTGGATTACCAAGGTTATGGAGTATGATGTTGAAATCAAGGTAACAAAGTTGGTAAGAGGGAAAGGATTGTGTGTGTTGGAAAATATGCCTCAACTTGCTGGCTTGAACCTCTCTTAAAGATTTGGCATTTTTCCCTTTGTTGGTTGTCATTGTTGAACTACCTCCAAAATCTAGAACCTTGAAACCTAAGTCGCGAGGTTCTGAAAGATCATAACTTGGTGACATTGAGCTTCTCATTGGATCACAGGATTTCCAAACCTTGGAACCTATGTCATGGGATTCGTGAGTTTCATAACCCCCCTACATGGTGATCTCCTTGCTATCGCAGGTTTCAAGAATTTCCTAACCTCCGACTGAAGGTTCTGAAGTTTGAGTTTCCCCCAACTTGGCGATCCCTTTTGTTATCAGTGAGAGATACATGGTTTGGTGAGAGATCTTCCCATGTATGTTCAATATTTCAAGGACTAAGATCCTAGTGGATCATTGGGTCGAGGTGACCTTATGGTCTTGGTGAGAGATGCTCTTAAGTCTCTTTGACTAGGCGTGTCTCATCGACAGTGTGGTGGAAGTAATGTCAGTGTGACAAGGTGGTGTCGATGTGATATCCTATGATGTCTCTTAGATATTTTGATGATATCCCATTAAGAGCTTATCGATGTGACATGAGGTTTTTAGGGAGAGATCTCCCAAAGTCTTGGCGACATTTCAATGGAGGTAGAGACCCGAATGGTACGATAGTCAAAAGCATTGGATGAGTGATGTGTCAACACATGGCATAAATTCATTTGTTGATTTTACATTGTTGTTGTGAATCAACAATCATTGGACCAAAAGCTATATTTCCTGATAGCAATATATTTGCATTAAATGCATGATCTGACTCAGGGGTTGATAGAGAGAAAATATGGTAATATTCTCTATAACCAAATTTATTGTTTGGTGGATTGATGCGTGTTGTATGGTAGTGTGTGTGGCCTGAGATGAAGGAAGCTTGTTGGTGAAGATAGTGAAATTAATGAAAACCTAACAACGATTGAATGGTTTTACAATGTATGTTCTTCTTGCATTGTAACAATGCGAGGAGAACTGTAATCTCAATGTGAGGTCGATCAAGGGATTGGATTGCTGCTTTGAGTTAACATCTGAGAGTGAAGTCTATAACTATGTATGTAATCTATTTACTGTAATACAAAGTGACTTTACTTGGTGTGTGGGTTTTTCTCCTGTAAGGGTTTTCCCACGTAAATTTGGTGTTATCTTTGTGTGTGATAATTTGTCTATCCTTTGTTTTGTGAATGTGCATTTCAATGAATGTAACTTGTTAAATGAAATTTTTTTTTACTTCTCTCTTGAGGATTTTGCATTAGGAAGGCATTTCCGCACCACTGCTTTCCTTACAAGTGGTATCAGATCCTGGCCAATTATGTTATCCTTGTGAGTAGGGCTGGTTTTTTGTGCTAATCCTGTTCAGTGGGAGTATTGCATAGGAAAACTGATTGTCTTGGTTACAGGTTGAGATGGCAAGCACATTAGGTAGAGTAGAAATTGAAAATTTCAATGGTGGAAATTTTGAGTTGTGGAAACTCAAAATGGAAGATCTATTGGTGGATAGAGACCTCTAGATTATTATGTCTGGAACTATGCCACAAGGTATGAAGCAAGAAGATTGGGACCTCACAGATAGAAAAGCTAGAGGGTTGATAAGGCTTTTTCTGGCATATTTTGTTCTCCTAAACGTCCATGAGGAGAAGAATACATCTTCATTATGGAAGAAACTTGGTGACATTTATCAAGGAAAGTCTCTAGTGAATAAGTTATTCCCGAGGAAGAAGTTTTACTCCTTGAAGATGGAAGAAGGTGCTTCTGTAGCAGACCATCTGAATTCATTAATATGATTGTTGTTCAGTTGGCATCTCTGGGTGTGAAGATAGAGGAGGAGGATCGTTGTATGCTTCTATTATGCTCCTTAACTAACACATGGGATCATTTGGTAATGGCTATTTGAAGTACAACAACTACTTTCAAGATAGAAGACGTGGTTGCCTCGCTGCTGTTAGAAGAGATGCAGAGGAAGTCTCCTAAAATGGCCAAGGAGGCCCTTGTTGTTTGGGGAAGATCAAAGGAGAGAGGCAAGAAGAAAGACAAGAACTCTAAATCCAAATCTGAAGGGAGATCAAAGTCTACTGATAAGAATTCCAAGGTGAAATGTTGGAACTATGGGTAGACTGGTCATATTCGAAAGGATTGTAAAGAGGAGAAAAGGAAGAAGAAGAAGAACAACTCTTCGGACAATGACTCTTCTCAAAGTGATGCAGATGCCTTCATTGCTTCCTTGGCGACTTAGGCATCATATGATATTTGGTTGATTGACTCAGGTGCATCTTTTCACATGACATCTCATAGAGATTGGTTCACTAAGTATGAAAAGTATGTTGTTGGAAAGGTGTACTTGGCAAGTGATTCAACTCTGGAGATTGTTAGTCATGGAAGAGTCAGAATCCAATTCCATGACAGAAGAATTAAAGGAATTGATGGCATACTGCACATACTAGGTTTTTCTCGTAACTTGCTTTCTATTAGTAAGTTGAATGATGTTGGCATGCAAGTTTCTTTCTTGAGTGGAGGCTCTAAGATGACTAGAGGATCAATGGTATTGGCTAAGGGTGCATGCATAGGAACTTTGTACAAGCTATATGCACGTCTTGTTCAATGTAACAACAATTCTGTAAAGTCAAGGAAAGTTGCTCATGTAGAGAAGGAGAATGAAGCTCCTCTGGGTGCAAATTCCTTGGAGGTGAAACTCCCAATAGAGAAAACCATGTTGTGGCATCACAGACTTGGTCACATAGGAGAGAAAGGCTTAAAAGCCTTGAAAAATAAAAATCTTGTTGAAGGGAATGTTGATTGCAACCTTGAGTTTGATTTTAATGAACATTACATTTATGGAAACCAACACCATGTTTCATTTTATTCGAGTCCTCATAAATTTTCTAGCATATTGGATTATGTTCATTTTGATGTATTTGGTCCAATGAATGTTCCTTCATTATCGAAGTCTATATATTATGTTTCTTTTATTGATGATTATTCGAGAAGGGCATTTGTGTATTTTCTAAAGAGTAAATCAGAAGTGTTCAGTAAGTTTAAAGAGTTTAAAAAGTTGGTAAAAAATCAGACTAGAAGAAAAATTAAAGGTTTGAGGATAGATAATGGTGGTGAGTTTTGTTTTACATATTTGAAAAGGTACTACAAAGACCATGGGATTAAAAGGCATAAAACTACACCTTATACTCCACAACAAAATGGAGTTGCTAAAAGGTTAAACAAGACGCTAATGGAAAGAACGAGAAGTATGTTGAGCAAGGTTGGTTTGGAGTAGAAGTTTTGGGTTGAGGCTATCGCTACAACATGTTACTTGATTAATCGTTCACCTAGTTCAACCCTTCTTGACAAAACCCCTTTGGAAGTGTGGTCTGGTAAGAAGCCCTCTTTGAGAAATATTCATGTCTTTGGTTGTGAGGCATATGCATATGTGCCAAATGAGAAAAGATAAAATTTGGAGAACAAGGCTATCAAATATATCTTCATTGGCTATGGTGTTGGTGTGAAAGAATACAAGCTTTGGAATCCTGTTACTAAGAGGGTTTTGTACAACATAAGTGTAATCTTTCGTGAGTTGAAGCCTTCAGTAGTTGGTCTGTAGTTAGAGAAAAATAAAAAGGAAAAGAAGAATGATGTTGAAATTTCTCAAACTCCAAATAAAGAGGAACTACAAAGTGTACCTAAAATTGAGGAGAGTTCTAGTAGCTCTGAGAGTTCTGAAGAAGAAGAACCACAACCTTAGCCTCAACCTGTGAGGACGTCTACATGTGAAAAGCATCAACTTGATAGGTATAGATTTTCTATGTTGGATTCAAACTATGCCTATGCTTTGATTACTAGCACTAATGAGCTTAAGACTATGAAAGAGGTAATTAATATGTCTAACTCAAATTCTTGGTTGAAATCCATGAAGGAGGAAATGGCGTCTTTGAAAAAGAATGAAACTTGGGATTTGGTACCCCTGCTTGAAGGGCAAAAGCTTGTTGGATGTAAATGGGTATTTAAGAAAAAGATTGGTCTAGATGGTAGTGTTGAGAAGTATAAAGCTTGGTTGGTCGTGAAAGGCTATTCCTAGGTGGAGAGAATTGATTATGGAGAAATATTTTCTCTTATAGCTAAGTTGACATCCATTAGGTTTCTTTTGTCACTTGCAACAATGTATGACTTAGAGATCGAGCAGATGGATGTGAAGACAACGTTTCTTCATGGAGAATTGAAAGAAGAAATTTATATGTCCCAGCCTGAGGACTTCATTGAAAAAGGTAAAGAAAGCCTGGTTTTCAAGTTAAAGAGATCTTGGTATGGTTTGAAGCAATCTCCTAGGATGTGGTACCAAAATTTTGACACCTTTGTGTTCTCATTGGGATTCATGAGATCAAAATTAGATCATTGTGTTTATTAAAAAACTAAAAATGTTCGAGTTCTTATTATTGCCCTATATGTTGATGACATGTTCATAGGAATAGTAAGACTGTGATTTTTGATCTAAAATCGCATTTGTCAGCAAAGTTTGAAATGAAAGATCTAGGTGCAACAAGGTATATTTTTGGGATGAAAATGAAAGGGATAGAGGAAGTAGAAAGATTTGGCTCAGCTAGAGTAAGTATATCAACAATATCCTGGAGAGATTTGGTATGACTAATTGCAAGCAACTAGTTGTTCCAGTGTTGCAGGGCACGAAGCTATTTGTTGAAGATTGTCCAACATATCCTATTGAGATGGAGGACATGACCAGAGTTCCTTACGCAAGTGTTGTTGGTAGTGTAATGTATGCAATGGTCTGTACAAGGCCAAACATTGCCTAAGCAGTGTGATTACTTATTCAGTTTATGGCTAATCTAGGAAGACCGCATTGGGATGTTGTGAAGAGAGTTTTCAGATATTTGAAGGGAACTTCGGAGTATGCTTTGTGTTATCATGGAAACTTAGTTGGATCACAAAGATATCTTAGCATTCATGGGTATGTGGATTCTGATTGGGCAAGGGACGTTGATAGCAGAAGATCCACTAGTGGATACATCTTCATGTTATTTGGTGGTGCAATGAGTTGGATGAGCAAGTGGCGAGCTGTAGTCACTTTATCTACTACTAAGGTAGAGTATATGTCAACAACACACACTTGCAAAGAAGATGTTTGGCTTAGACGTTTGTGTTTAGATATTGGGTTTAATGCAGGGCAGATTACGATCTGTTGTGATAGTCAGAATGCTATTTGTTTGGAAAAAAATACCACTTTCCATGCCAAGACGAAGCATACTGATGTTCAGTATCATTTCGTTTGTGATATGGTGGAGGATGGAAAGGTTAATCTAGAAAAGCTGGATACTCTGGAGAATTTCATTGATGCATTGATAAAGCCTATGAGCACAGACAAGTATAGGTGGTGTGTCATTTTGATGGGCCTTGGTTCCTATGAGTTTCAATAACTTTGAGTTTAGAGGAAGCTAGTAAGTCTTCGTCAGGTGGGAGCTTGTTGGAAAATATGCCTCAACTTGTTGGCTTGAACCTCTCTTAAAGTCTTGGCATTTTTCCCTTTGTTGGCCTTCATTGTCAAACTATCATCGAAATCTAGAACCTTGAAACCTAAGTTGCAGGGTTCTGAAAGATCATAACTTGGTGACATTGAGCTTCTCACGGGATCGCTGAATTTCCAAACCTTGGAACCTATGTCGTAGGGTTCGTGAGTTTCATAATCTCCCAACATGGTGATCTCCTTGTTGTCGTGGGTTTTAGGAATTTCCTAACCTCTGACTGAAGGTTCTGAAGTTTGGGTTTCTTCTAACTTGGCAATCCCTTTTGTTGTTGGCGAGACATACGTGATTCAGTGAGAGATCTTCACATGTATGTTCAATATTTGGAGGATTGTGAGCCTAGTGGATTGTTGCGTCGAGGTGACCTTATGGTGTCAGCGAGAGATACTCCTAAGTCTTTTCGACTAGGTGTGTCTCATCAACGATTTGGTGGTAGCGATGTTGGTGTGATAGGGTGGTGTCAGTGTGAGATCCTCCAATGTCTCTTAGAAATCCTGATGATATCCCATTAAGAGCTTATCAATGTGACATGGGGTTTTCGGGGAGAGATCTCCCAAAGTCTTGGTGACATTCTAATGGAGGTAGAGACTCGAATGGTACGATAGTCAAAAGTGGTGGACGAGTGATGTGTTGACACATGGCATGAATTCATTCGTTGATTCTACATTGCTGTTGTGAATCAACAATCATTGGACTGACAACTATATTTCTTGATAGGGATATATTTGCATTAAATGCATGATCTGACTTGGGGGTTGACAAAGAGAAAATATGGTAATACTTTGTAATCGAATTTATTGCTAGGTAGCTTGATGCATGTTGGATGGTGGTGTGTGTGGCCTGAGATGAAGGAAGCTTGTCGATGAAGATAGTGAAATTAATGAAAACCTAACTGTGGTTGAATGGTTTTACAATATATGCTCTTCTTGCATTGTAACAATGCGAGGAGAACTGTAATCTTAGTGTGAGGTCAATCAAGGGATTGGATTGTTGATGTGAGTTAACATCTGAGAGTGAAGTCTATAACTTTGTATGTAATCTATTTACTGTAATACAAAGTGACTTTACTTGGTGTGTGGATTTTTCTCCCGTAAGGGTTTTCCCACATAAATATGGTGTTATCTCTGTGTGTGATAATTTTTCAATCCTTTTATTTTGTGAATGTGCATCTCAATGAATGTAACTTGTTAAATAAATTTTTTCTACACTTCTCTCTTGAGATTTTGCATTAGGAAGGCATTTCCGCACCGCTGCTTTCCTTACAGTGTGAACAACTAGCTGGTGATACAAAGCATAACAGGGAAGATGTTAAGGAAGTTGTCCTAGCTATTCAAGAAGTCTCACAAACAATTGCACACTCTCCTCCTCTAATATGGGCAAATGATATGACTTATTTTCTCCAAATAGGTGAGTGTCCACAAGGAATGGATAGAGAAATATATTCCATATGTACTCTTGAATGGTATGCTTTTCAAGGAATTCAATGGTATGTTGCTTAGGTATATTGATATTGATCAAATTAACAAAGTTCTTGAAGAATTTCATAATGGAGCAATAGGCGGACACTTTGCACCTAGAACAAAAATGTTGAAGATAATGAGGGTAGGATATTATTGGAATAGTCTATTCAAGGACACACATGCATGGTTTAGGAGATGTAAAAATGTGACTTTTTTCTTAGATAAGGAAAAATTAGAAACTCTACCCTTACATCTTATTCAATTTGAAAAACCCTTCATGAAGTGGGGTATTGACTTCATTGAAGCCATTAATCCATCTTCTGGTGTAGGTAACAAGTGGGTATTCACTCACATTGATTACTTCACTAGGTGGAACAAAGTTATAACATTGAAAGAAGCTAACAAGAATGTTGTCTTGAGCTTCTAGATGAAGATTCATTGACAAGATTTGGTGTTCCTAATTCCATTATTTTTGATAATGCCTTGTCTTTTGTAGGTACAAGGATAAGTGAAAGGGTTGTGAAGAATGATATATTCTTGAGTACATTCTTTTTTGCTATTATCCTCAAGGTAATGGACTAACTGAGGCCACAAATAAAATTTTGATTAGGATCATCAAGAGAACCCTTAAGGATAATCAGAGGGCATGAAATACAAATTTGAAGTAAACTTTATGGATGATAGGATTACCCCTAAAATAGCAATTGGAAACTCCCCATAAATTTTGGCTTATGGTAAAGAGGAAAGATTGCCTATCTCACTTGAGTTTCTAGATTTGGATTTATCTAAATAGCTTGAGATGTTAGGAGAGGAGCCAATGGTAATAATGTTAATACAACTAGATGAGTTGGAAGAAGTTAAAGATCAAGCCATGAAAAAATGAGGATACACCAAGCACAAGTGAAAAGATCTTTTGATAAGAGGGAAACTCCTAGAGTTTTCAAAGAAGGTGATGCAATCCTCAAGTGGGATGAATTGAAGAGAACCTACACATGTGAAACATTCCAATTTCGATACCTTTTGGAGTGTACCTTATGTAATTATTGAGTGCAAACAACATGATTCTTTGCAACTATCCAAACTAGATGGAGAGGAGTTACCTACCCAAATCAATGAGATACACCTTAAGCATTGTTTTCAAGGCGATGCTGACATTTTGTACATATTAGTTTAGTTTCCCTTTCTCTTTTCCAAGAAGTGTGGCTACATACTCTGCATTCTCCTTAAGGGAATGTATGACCCTAGATGTTTTGTTTTTCCCCCAAGTGCAAGTCTACACATGTTTTATTTTGTTTATTGTGGCAAGCCAGTTGTTGTAGTTTTCCCTTTTTGACTTTATGTCCAATGGACTAATAAGGCCCCTAAATCCCATGATTAGCAAGCAATCAACCCATAGAAGTTGTACAAATGATGAAATTTAATACCCCCTCCATGACCCATCAATAAAAAATTGATCTGAGAGATCTTATATGGACCATCTTGCATGAACTATGCCTTAGGAAACCCAAAATATGACCAACTATAAAGTTTCAAAATTTTAGGCTTTTAGTTGTCTCCTTGCTTGCATACCTTCTCTATCACTTTCAAGCGCCTCCTTTTTCTTCTTTTCATTTATTTCCCAAGCATTTCAAAATTCAATCATCGGCCTTAACCCTTAACCCTTATTACATCTTTTTTTCTACACCATAATTCCTTCCCTTGATGAGCAAAGTTCCAATAAAAGTATTCAAAGCATATCATGTCTTAAAGTTTCAGGCTTCAGAGATTGGTCATCCTCCTTAGCATTTACCATCATTTCATCTTAAGCCTTAAGTCTTCTTTTCAATCTCTGATCTTTTTTTAAATTTCGACTTTCAACAATTGGGCCTTCCCTCTATCTTTTGTCTTGTCCTTGTAATAAAACATAAGGTTTCTTCCCAATCCCCAATCCCCGATGTCATATCTTTGGTCTTTCACAATTAGGTTTTTCTTCTAACTTTTGTCTTATCTTTATGATAAGGTTTAAGTCTTTCATCTGATCGTCATTGGAGATTTCCATGGATTTGAAAACCTTGTCAAAATCTAAAAGTTGTTTCGAAACCTCGTAATAAAAGTAAAGATAAGTTTTGTTGGAACTTTGAAAGGTTTTGAAAACCTTATCAGACTATGACGTGGTTTTAAAAACCTTGTTGAGCCTCGACAAAGGTTTTTAAACTAGGATTAATGACCAATGCATGAGAAATAAAGACACTTTTTGAAACTCAAAGTCTTGTAAAAAAATTGAGATGTTTTAAAAACTTTTTTGGGCTTCGATGTGGTTTTGAAAACCTTGTCGAACTTCGAAATGGTAACGAAAACCTTTTGAGCCTTGACAAAAGTTATGAAACTGGGCTTGTGTACTGAAAAAAAGTAAGAAAAAGTTTTGTTGGAGATTTGAAAGATTCTGAGAAGATCGTTGGACTCCGACAGAGGTTTTGAAACCACTTTCAATCCTCAACAAGTTTTCTGAAACCATAAGCTTTCCTTCTTCTCTCAGATTCCTAATATCTTCTCCTTCATGCTCTTCCATCTTATTGCCAACCTTCTAGTATTTTGGAATTCTTCTTTATTTTCTTCCAACAAGCGTCAGTCTCGACGCTTGAAACATGACAGGAGCTATCTTTCAGGATCACAGTTTTGATGTTCTGCACGCCACCATCTTCATTGACATAGCACACAATACGTGGTATTATCGATGCTCAATATTCGATGAGATTGGCTCTCTGGGTTTTTGAGATCGTGGCGCTCTCTCTTCAACTGTTTGATAGACATTTCTTCATAGGCGCGTTGGCCGATATCTGATGAGGATGATATTTTGAGGTTGCAAACCATTTAATGATCATTCGAGTGGTTGTTTCAAGCTCAAATCTTTGACAATGTTCCACAGAGATATCTTTCCAAGCTGTAAATTCCATTAATGCTACGACGACTTTCCCAATAGCTAGATCTAATATCGAAGGCTACAAGGACATTTTAAGGAATTTCTTATCTATTTATATAAATCACATGGTTTATTTATTATGTGTAGGCCACTTTTCTATTAGGGGAGAGGGGTCCATAGTGGAGCGGAGTCCAATAGTGGGGATAGAAGTAGTCTTTAGTGGACCCCATAGTGGAGCACCTTAATATCCAATTACAAAACACTTTTTATCCATAAAGTACACAAACTAATAAATCATGTGATGCCACATTAACGCACCAATAAAACATGACTTAGTGTACCACTATCGGTCTCACTTTTTTTTTGGGTCTTTTTGGATACCTCAACAAAAAACATGTTGATGTGGCATTTGATGATGTGGCCCTAAAATGAAATATAGAAGCATGTGAGTTGCCAAATAAACTATTGTACAAAATTGAGAGTGATTTGAAATTTCCACATAAGATTTTGAGAAATGTGAAGTTAGGGTGCTCCACTATAGGCCCTTGTCCCCTAGAGGATCATGTCTTGGCCATAATTTGCTACAAATTTTGTAGTGTTTTATGTTCTTCATTTATGGATTCATCATTGAGGAAGCATGGCATAAATGTCAAGGCCTTTATGTGGGACTTTTAGCTTGAGATTTGGGAGACACTTGTTTGCATATGATTTGCAGGAGGTTTGGCTAGGATTTCATACCTAGTCACTTGCTTTACTTCTAATGACCTGTAGAGTATATATAGCACTTTTGTGCTCTTTGTAAGGGTTCTTCCTGGTGGTTCTCCCTATATTTTATCTATCAGACTTATGCAATCTTTACATTCTACAACTATAAAATTAGCTTTTATGCCTCTCTATCAATAAAATCACTACTTTTAATACCTCTTCTCAATGCTTGTGTTCTATGTAATATTTGATACCTCCATGAAAGCATAAATTCTTATCATTTTATTGGAGTGTATGAGTGTGTTAATATGATATGAGTGTTGATTGTGGGTAATATATACCCCTTTGATCTCTCAAACCATAGAATCCATTCTCTCTTGTAGGATTGATGAAGTAGAAATGTGTATTCTTCTCCAGTGATTTTGTTGATGCTTTGTGCTATTCTAAGTAGGAAGAAACATTTTCATCTTTGGTGCATCACCATCTTTTCATTTTTCTACATTTATTCTCTCCCCTTTCCCTCTATGAGATGCTAGATAGGTTAGTGGTAGGATTTCATATGCTAGGTTGGACTAGTATTATTTCACTTGATTTGAAAATAAAACCAACATTATCCAAAGATCTGACCTTAGTTTTCAAGGTCCCACACCTTGAGGTCATTTTTTATTGTGTTAATGGAATGCTAAGTTTGTGTTCAATAGGGTGCAATTTCATGTGACAACAATTAGAGCTTACATCAACATTTGTATCATAAACACCACCATTAACTTATCATCTATCAATCTTGTATCAACACTTGTATAAAAAACACTACCTATTAACTTATTATCTAGGAATCTTATATATTTTATTAGCATATCTTTTAGTATTTCTCATTGACAATGAGGCTTGACTACTATCAAAAAATTCAAAATGATTTCTTTATGTCTATAGAAGAACCCTAGAGGGGCTTTTCAACACTGGTGAGTTTTAGATATGTGTACAAATACATACAAATACGTGAATTGGAAGTCAACAATAAAGAGGAAATAACCATTATACTAGAACTAAATCATGCTAGGAGGACAAGACCATGTGTGACCCTACCCAAGAGGAGAGAAAAATATCTAGATGCAAGTTTCATTATTATTATTGACTACATCCTAGATCCAATAATATTTTATCAACTCCCTAAAATTGACAAAATTAAACAAAATTGATTTAACCATGTCACTATAATTTCATTCAAAACTTCAACTCTTTGTTTAAATTCAATTATTTATATTAATTTATTCAACCAAAATAAATACAAAATTACTTGATTTCTCTACATATACATATAAAAAAAATCATTTAATTATTAAAAAATTAAACCTTAGATAATAATTTATAATTAAAAAATTATATAATTATATCACATTATAAATTCTATATTTTAATCTTCTATTAAATAATTATATAACAAATATACATCTAAAATTTTGTTAAAGTCCCAAAAGACACCTAAAAGTTTTCATTCCTAATATATAGCAAGAGTCAACATTTAATAAGTAACAAAAAGCTTGAATCACTTCTTAAAAAACTAATTTCCTAATAACTAGTAAATGGAAACCATTTAATCAAAGAATTTTAATGAATAAGTCCTAGTTAAATTTTATAATTTAAAAATATAATAGTACATAATCCACAAAATATAGGTGCTATAAAGGCACACCGTTAAAGTCTAAGCATGACAAGGTTTGAAATAAAGATAAAAAATAATGGCCAAACCCAAATAACATTAAGCAACTAAAGCAATTCTAGTCGAAGGATTTTTTTTTTATATTTTCTTCCCTAGACATATACTTGTAAGGACATAATAATCAATAGGATCCCAACTAGTGAGATATCCCTTTGATTTAGGAGGATCTTTTGAGATTGATTGAGCACGAACTAGGGAGATGGCCAAATCTAGGGGTGGAACTTGCCAAAATTAGGCCAATCAGTAGCACAATACCCATGAGAGAAAGTAGGGGTGGTTTAGAAAAATGAAACCATCCTCTATGATTATAATTATCTTTGATACTCAAATATTGAGAACCACAAGAATACGAGGGCCTTTGTATTGTCTAGAAGACTAGTTGTGGCCATACTAATGCCCTTAAGGAGACAAGGGACTAGGAGAAACTCTAGTAATAGTGTAGGGGCCATTTCCTTAGTGGTCCAAGAGATATTTAATATGAGAAACTTCAAGTGAAAATTTACAAGGTTGCATGTGAATTTTCATAAGAACATTAGAATAAATCATAGCTTTAGTACACACAAAAAATACTTACATTTATAAAAATAACTTAAAAAAGGAGATGTGTTTCAATATTTTCAAATGATGAAGAGATTTTCCACCCTAAAAACATGCCAAATGTAGGTATAACTGAAAGGGAGAGAAGGCTAGTCTCCTAGTAGGACCATATTCCTAGAAAATAGAGTGGCCTTAAAAGGCCTAAAAAACATGGATCCAAATCCAATATTTTTTAGTTCTAGGATAAAACTAGAAAGGAGTTTTAATATTATCAATTTTCCCACAAAATGGACAATGAGTATTGATAACCCTAGAAGGGGCCAAATGAGCATCAAGAGGAAGACCTTGATATAGAGTACACCAAGAAGTGTGAAAAATTAGGTTCACTAATAGCCAACTAGACACATTAGACAATATAATTCCATAAACCAATAGGGAACTAAAGCTACCAATGATGGTTCAACTTATCAATCAAAAGAAAATGAGGTGAAAACCACATATATAGCCAAGGTGAGACATAGTATTAGACAAGATCATGACAAGTGTCTTAATCTTATGTCATGAGATGACTAATATTAAATGACTTAGGACACAATAATTAAATTTCAAAAGATAAGATATTATGATAACTAAAAACCTTCTAGAAAGATTCCCTAGGACCTAAGTAAACTTAACATGTAAATAGGACCCACTAATGAACTAGTTAGGTAAAACACCTATTTACACCAACTAAAAAATTGTCAATTTATATGATTGAGCAATTCTCAAAGTCTGTGGGGCCTAGAATTTTTTTGTTTAGACCTATAGATGGATGTGGGGTCCCTACACGATAAGTTCGTCTCTTATGTTTTTCATCTAGACACCATTTTATTTTACCAAGAATGAATGCATTCTTGTGATATGTACCATTTACATTCAACCTAATGTTTCCAAGAGCCATATCTTATATTATACACATCCTAGGACTAAATTGACTATGCCAACATGTCAAGGAGGGTGGTCAATGATAGGGGAGGAAATATTTCATTTCTTAGGCCTTTCAATCTGTTTAGGCTATAGGGTTCCAACAAAGTATCTTAAGAGCCCTAAGAATAAAAAACTACCAATTTATGTTGAAGCAATTTTTAGAGTTTGTGGGGCTTATGTGTGTTCTATCTAGACCTACAACTATATGTGAGGTCCCTCCATAATAAATTATCTCCATTTTCATCATCTCAACAATATTTGACTATACCAAGAATGAATGTATTCTTACAAAATACATCATTGCATTTAGTCTAATGTTGCTAGGATTCATATGTTACATTATACAAATTCATGCAAACAAATTTAGGTGGGTGGGTGGGTTAATGCAATCCATTTTAAGTACAAGGTTCTAGAAAAGTCTCTCAAGAGCCTTAAGAGAATTTTTTTATCAATCTATGACAAAGAAATTCTCAGAGTTCATAGGCTGTAGGAATGTTTTCTTGAGACATATAGTTGGGTTTGGATTCCATTCACAATAACCTCTCAATTTTTTTCATTTTGGATTTGTTTAAACAACCTAATAATGAATACATTCTTGAAAAATGTGTCCTTTGTATTTAGCTTGATGTTGTTAAGAGCCATATTTTACATTCTATGCATAGTGGGGTTGAACCAACTATGCCAACACATTAGGGTTGGTAGGTGAATGATATAGTAAATCCCATTTAATTTCCTGGTGTCCTACTATGTTTAGGCTTTAGGGTTCCAACAAAGTCTATTAAGAGCCCTAAGAGTAAAAAATATTAATCTATAACTGAATAGTTATCAAAATTCATGGGGTCTATGAGAGTTTTATCTAGACCTACAAATAGGTGTGTGGTCCCTCCACCATAGCCTCTCTCAATTTTCCTCATATTAGCATGATTTGACTATACCAAGAATAAAAGTATTATTTAAAATGCATCATTTGCATTTAGCCTAATGTTTCCAAGAGCCATATTTTTTGTTTTATACCTTGTGGATCCAAACTATCTATGCCAAAACATTGGTATGGGTAGGTGAATTCTAGGGGAGACCCTACTTCATTCCCTAAGTCTCTTGATCCATTTGATCTACACACTTCCAACAAAGTCTCTTAAGAAATGTAAGAAAAAAACTACCAATCTATGATGGGTCATTTATTATACTTTGTGGGGACTATAAATTTTCTTTATAGACCTATATCTAGATGTGGGGTCCATCCAAAATAACCTCTCTCAATATTTTTCAACTATTAATCATTTAGTTGTGCCAATGAATGCATTCTTGCAAAATGTGTCATTTCAAAGTAATGTAAATGTGCTAGTATGATTATATTTTATTCTTCACATTGCGGGGTTGAATTGATTGTGCCAAGATATTAGGGTGGGTGGGTGAATTCTATGGGATGCCCCATTTTATTCCCAAGGTCTCCTGATCCATTTGGGTTGCATAATTTTGACAAAGTCTCTTAAGAAACCTAAGAGAAGAAATTGTCAAACTATGATGAAACAAATATTAGAAATTTTGGGGCCTAGGATATTTATTATAAACCTAAAACTAGATATGGGGTCCCTCCAAAATAATTTCTCTTTAATTTTTCAACTCAAAATCATTTAATGATGCCAACATTAAATGTATTATTACAAAATACATCATTTGAGAGTAGTTTAAATGTGCCAATAGGAATATTTGTCTTCTACACCTCATGGGGCCAAAATTATTGCACCAACATGTTAGTTTGGGTGGGTGAATATTAGGGGAGGTCCCATTTGATTCCCTAAGTATCTTAATTTTTCTAAGTTGCATGCCTTAAGTAAGGCTTCTTAAGAGATCTAGGAGTAAAAAGCTACCAACCTATGACAAAGAAGTTCTTAGATGTTATGGGTCCCTTGAATGTTCCTTATAGACCCACAACTAGATGTGAGATAGCTCCATGATAAATTCTCTCAATTTTCATCATCTTCAAACTATTAGACCGTACCAAGAATGAATGAATTCTTAAAAAATATGCCATTTGAGAGTAGTGTAAGTGTGTCAATAAAATTATTATTTTTATTTTGCACTTGGGTAAACCCACAATACTAGTTTACAATTCCGTTGAGGAAGGAAAATTTCTAAAACGCTCCCCTGAAAATAAATTTGGGTTTGTAGGGGTTCGTTCGAAGGGGGGATTCAAGCTAACCCAAAAAAGGGGTTCACTCGAACCCCTCGAGGAAAAAGGGTTCACTCGAACCCCCATTTGAACGAAACCAAATTGGTGATGTCATCACTTTTGGTGCCTTTTTTAAGGAAAACAAAGGAAAAATTGCAAAACAAGGGGGGTTTCGAGTGAGCCCCCCTTTGCTCAAAGGGGTCAAGCAACCCCCCTTTTTTTCCCTTCTCTCCCTCTTCTACCAAATTTTTGAAATTTTTTTCTTTTCGAAGCTTGGGTTGAGGATGAAAATGGAGGAAAGTTCACATACCCAACTAGATGATGGTAGTCCTCAAAACGAGCTATCCATTGAATACAATTTTAATATATTTGGTTTTATTATGTATTTTTTTTAGTTTAGTTATACATAGGTTTTTCACCGAAAATCAAGCTCTCTATTTTGCACATGTGGAAAAATAGAAAATTATAAAAATAAATTCAAAAAATATCTATGCACTAGATATTGATGTCCTTGATCCAACAAAAAAAATTGAATTTTGATACATACAAAAAAAGTTGTGTTAGCAAATAAACCTATGTCTAAATTGTAACTGGTTTGACTTCAAAACTTAATTAAGAAAAAAATTCAATAAAACACTATGAAACCATTGCAAATACTATGAAACCAATTACATGCACTAGATATCATAGTTACGAATCTAAATTAGAAAAAATTAGAATTTTATCCTTCATAGAAAAAAAGTTGTGTTAGCAAGTACACATCACTCTTAAAAAATGGTGTTTACTATTAAAAACTAGTTTTTGAAGGAGATGGAAAAAGAAATGCAATTTGATTCCAAAAATTAAAAATATATATATTTGGAATCTACAGACAAAATGTCACAAATCACTAGTTTGCATCATCTTCAAATTCCTCATGGTTTAGCAGCTATAGGTGCCCGAAAGTGAAGATTTAGTTAAAAAATTTAGTTCAATGTCCAGTTTTGTCAAAAATTGTAAACTAGTATTTTGGGATGACCCACCTCATGGAGCCAATACGAAAATACATCAAGGTGGGTAGAAAATTTTGGGAGAGACCTATTTTATTCCCAAGTGTTATAATCCATCTAGACTACATGCTTCCAGTAAAGTCTCTTAAAGGACTTAAGCATAAGAAAAAAAATCAATATATGATAGATTAGTTCTCAAAAAATTTTGGCCCTATGAATGTTTCATCTATACCTACATCTAGATATGGGATCTCTCCACAATAACCCCTCTCTTTTGAAAAATTCATCATTTGCATTCAACCTAATGTTACTGAAAGCTACATATTGCATTTTATGTCATGTGGAGCCTAACCAAAATTTCCAACATATTAAGGTAGGTGGTGAATGCTAGGGGAGGCCTCATTTAATTCCATATGTCTCTTGATTCATTTAGGCTACACACTTTTGATAGTCTCTTCAGAGACCTAAGATAAAATAATTTCCAAACTATGATGAAACAATTTTTTAAAAATTCATGGGGCTTACAAATATTCTATTTGGAGCTACAATTAGATGTGAGATCACTTCAAAATAACCTCTCTCAATTTTCATCAACTCGTAATCATTTGATCATGCCAACAATGAATACATTCTTGCAAAATGCATAATTTGAGAGTAGTGTAAATGTGCCAATTAATTTTTTTTTTTGCATGTTGTGGGGCTAAACTAATTTTGCTAATAAATTGGGGTAGGTGGGTGAATACTAGGGGAGGATCCTTTATATTCCCGAGTTCTTTTTGTTCATTCAATGTTTTATTGTATATATATATACACACACACACAATTAAATATTAGTTAGTATTATCTAATAAAAGGTTAAGTTAAATAAAAATAAATTAATATTTATATTTATAAAATTATTTACTATATAGACAAATTATTTATGGTTTATTAATTAAATCTTAATTATATATATAAATATTAGTTTTTATTGCTAAAATTATTATAAATTATGTGAGAATAATAAATAATTATATTAATAATTGGTTATATAATGCTATAAATTGTAAATAAAAATCTAAATCATTTACTAATAATTTGATTAAGCAAAAAACTATATAAAAATATCTAAGAGTAATTAATTATTGAGAAAGATATAATTTTAATTAATATATTAATATAATTGATTTTAGTTAATAATAATTACAATAATTTGGTATTGATATTAATAAAAACGTAGACATACATATTAATGAAACACAAACAACCAAAAATGAAAATAAAGAATTAAAGTCATACAATTAACTAAATAAGTGAAAATAAATATTTATAAGATTAGATACAAATAGATAAAGAAAAGGGGCTAACTAAAGAGAAGGGAAAAAAGATTGATATTATTGCCAAGTTGGTTATCATTGATGTCAAAGGAGAGATTAGAGATGCAGTGGATCTAATTCTAGAAGAATTGGTGAAGGTTGATGGCGAAAGGAGCATGTTTTGCAATTATTGCAAAGTTGCTCAAAAATTTGTAATGTTGTCATGCAATATTGCTATGTTGCTGCAAAAGTCATTTTCAGAGGTTTGTGAAAGAATTTGACTATAGATTCAACATGGGTTTTTTGAGAGGAGTCGATTGGTCTAGTCTACATGATTAGATGATGTCTAATATGCTCAAGAATGAATTATTTGTGCTCTCGATCTGATTTAGGGTTTGCAATTAAACCCTAAGGTTTATAGTCATGGCGATTGAACAAGATTTCTAATTTATCATTGACTATGTATAGGTGATTTCTAGTTTCTTAAGTTATCACTTAAGCCCTTCAAGTCCATTGGGAAATCGACCCCCTTTCCTAGCGATTACCAACTTGGAAAATGTTTAATAACTATAATACTTCCTAAGTCGCAAGGTAAACATTTTCCCTCATCTTGATCAATGGTTGTGATCAAGTCCTGAAGATCGATGGCCTCCTCACCATCCCGCTAAGTATGTGGTGGGTCCCTTTCTAGCCCTATAGGATAGTAGGATTATGACACGTGTTAGGTGGGACCAAAAAA
Source organism: Sequoia sempervirens (assembly GCA_007258455.2). Taxonomy (NCBI): domain Eukaryota; kingdom Viridiplantae; phylum Streptophyta; class Pinopsida; order Cupressales; family Cupressaceae; genus Sequoia; species Sequoia sempervirens. Next base: position 103,903 of record VDFB02342042.1, read on the forward strand.
AGAGTGAGGTGACAAAAGTGGATGGTGACATGTATCGATAGGTGGCAAAGAATGATTGATCGATATGTCAATTCACATCATTGTTGTGAATTGCAAGATGTTGACAAAGATGACAGATGGCGTTAACCTACCAACCTGCTAAGATTTGGTAGGTGCATATTTTTAGCCAGTGGTATAGTGGGCTTGTGACGTGTGTCTTGGTGGACTCCATGCTATCCATGTAGTATGTGATAGAGATCAACAATGATTATCAAATGGATCTTTAATCTGGTAGTTGCATTTTAATGTTGGGCAATGAACATGGACTCAAAGATAGGTGGACAAGTGTCCTAGTGGATAGGTAGCAATGAATGATTGCATCATAAAGTTTATTCACATCGATACTATGAATAAAAAGTGCTAATTATTGTAGCAATGCATGATGAGATAAGATCAATGGTGCCAGTTAAAAGAACTTCATCCAACAATGTTGTTTCAAAGTTTGAGCATTAAACAAAGAGCGGTTGATTGTGGTGCGAAGACAACAAATCAATGGCCCTAATTCAAAGATGGATACCTCAAACAACTATGATAGTATGAACGTGGGCTAGATCTGGTAATTGAAATAGAGGATGAAATTAAATGATCTACCTGCTCTTGCAACCAATTGATTGAAGATTCAATTTACAGGGTGGCAACATAGTTTTCCAAGGTGGCAAAGATCAAAATCAGATCGATAAAACAAGGAAATACATTTAATGCATACCAGGTTTAGGGTTTTGTAGATCGCTATACTTAGTAAAATCCATTGAATCAGTTTGAGTATGAATGACTCAATGTATAGGTAGCTTCCTAGAGAATATTTTGAGTGAAGGAAACCCTAATAGAAGTTTCTAGATGAGCTAGATGGTGGTTCATGGATCAAGGAAATTATTGCAGGTTGGTGAAGGCATGCAAAATAAGATAATTAGAAAATTGTCAAGGTGTAGAGGTATGCATGTAGTAGAGACAGAGGTAGAAGAGAAGCAAACAAAGAATGCACAAGTTGTGAATGAGTATAACTCAAACAAAAATCAAAGAGCTTTATCAAGGTTTACACTTAAGGTGCAAAACAAAGAGAGTTGAGTTGTAGAGATTGCAATAGAGAATTGACCAGTTGCAAATAAAGTTACAACATTGAATTGTCTTCAATAAAACAAATTGTAATACTATCATTGTAAATTTGATTGGTGGGTGCTATCAGATAACTGAGTAGGTGCTTAGTGTAGGGAGTTGGTGCTTCCATAGAGTGGATGCTCCTCAAATTAGGGGATTGGTGTCTCCTTAGGGTTGGTACCCTTAAAAATTGTAATAGAATATTTATTGTGAGGTTGGATTAGGATAGTAGATCCGAGAAGCACTTCTCACCGTGTCTTTTCCAATCCTAGGTTTTCCACATACATCTTGTGTTATGTGATGTTGTGTGTGCATGCTTTTGTTTCTACATATTAAGTTTTAATTTGCACTAATTGTGTTTAAAAGGAATTAATTTGCATAAAAGTTCTAAGGGCTAAATTTTAAAGTGATTTACTGATTCACCCCTCCTCTTAGTAGATTGTTGTGTTCCAATAGATAATAGATATATATCTAATAGTGGGAAAACATGTATATTTAATATTAAATAAATATGACGAGTATTTAAATCTAAATGTAGATATACATTGGAGAGAAATTCAAGGTTAGGGGATTTCATAAGGGAGGAGAAAAGAAGAGGAGGGGGAGACTAGGGAGAGAATGACAGTCTAGGAAGGGGACAAGCTAGGAAGGGGGGAGAAAAATAGAAGGGAAGGATATGAAAGGAGGTGCAAAGATAAGGTAAAGGGTGAGGGGTCAAAGAGAAAGATCAATGAGGAGACACATGTGAATCAAGGAGTTTAAGAGAGGTTGTCAACCTGTGATAAAATTTTAATTAATAATAATTACAATAATTAATTGACATTGATATTAATAAAAATGTAGACATAAATATTAATGCAACATAAATAACAAAAAATGAAAACAAAGACTTAAAGTCACAGTTGACTAAATAAGCAAAAACAAATATTTATGATTAAATACAAATAGATAAAGAAAAGGGGCTGACAAAGGAAAAGGGTAAAAGGATCGATATTAGATATATATCAAATAATGACCAAAAATGTATATTTAGTATTCGATAAATATGATGAGTATATTATTGAAATATAAAATTAGATATGTATTGGAAACAAATTCAAAGTTTAGGGGTTTCATGGGGGAAGAAAAAGAAGAGGGGGGAGACTAGGAAGAGAGAATGATATTTTAGGGAGGGGAGGAAAATCTAGGAAGGGGGAAGATAAAGAGGAGTGAAGGATATTAAAGGAGGTGTAAAGACAAGGTAAAGGGTGAGGGGTGAAAGAGAAAAATCAATAAGGGGACAAGTGTGAAATGAGGGAGTTTAAGAGAGGTTGCCAAGCTGGGATAACATTTCATTTGTAATCCCTATCAAGGTTGGTGGCATGGATCTTAATGAAAATGGCTTCTTGGAGTTTCTGCTTAAGAAGTTATCTTCTTTGACCAAAAATCGAGTGGATTTGAGGAAGATGTGGTGTTTGGTGTTGTGGAGTACGATTAGCTTGGGCTCTAACAACCCACAAATCACAAGGATTGACTCTTTCCAAGGAAACAATTGATATAGGACCAAAAGAAAGAGAAGGGTTATTAGCATTTGTTGATACATCACATGTTAAATACTTGGATGGACTCAAAATATCACCACCATTTTCATGTGATCATTATGAAAAATGAGAACAGAGAAGCAAATCACCAAAAGGAGAGTTGAGGAGGAATGACTCAAATCTTTGAAAAACAATAATTATATATAATGCATACATTATTAGATATTATTTTTCTATTAAACTCTAATTACTTAGCATTGAGATTATATTTTTGGTTTAATATGAAATGTCTTATTATTATCTTTTATTATGGTGATTGTGCATTTGAAAAAATATGAAATGCTTCAAAAAAATTAATAGATGGGATTAATATGAAATGGTTCATTCATTATTTACAAAAGACAATAACACTTTATTCAAACACAAGAAAAATATGCTAAATTTTAATATTTTACATACCACATTATGGATGCTACTAGCATAGATATCTTAAATACATCTATCTAAAAGACGCTAAGAGATATCAGTCTTGAGGTGCCTATCTATTCTCAATAACAATTTAAATATAGGCACTTGAGATTGATATCTCTTGACCTCTTTTAGATGTATTTAAAATATCTATACTAGTTTACCTATTTGGAACTTAACTTATAAAAGATATGCATATGGAAACAAGGTGAAAACCATCCCTATAAAAATGTAAAATAATAGTTCACCTTTAAACTTCCTAAAATTCTCCCTTAAAAATAGCCCAAATATTTTAAACTTATAAAAAAAATTGCTTAAAATTAACTTATTAATAACTAATTAAACAGGACAAAGAAAAATTAATTGCAATATATTGCCTAACGACAAGTATTAATAATTAAATAAAATAAAATAAAAATAAAATAAATTTGTAAGCTTTAAACTCCATACTTCTTTTAAGTTTAAAAAATAATGAAACCATTATATTTTAGCTTTAAATATAGGGGAGAGGATCCAATAGTTGTGCACCCTAACTTCGCGCTTCTAATTATTCCCATTTTTCTTACAACAACTTACTTGGCAAGTCCCCTGCTTATAACTTTCATTTCAGGGCAACATCATCAAATATGACGCCACACCAGCATGCTTTTTCTCAAGATGTCCAAAAAGGCCCAAAAAAAGTGCTACTAATACTTGTGCATTCACATCATGGGTAGTTGAGCGTTGATACGGCATCAAATGATTGGTTGCTTTTTAGATCAAAAGAATACATTTTGTTTAACTATGGGTAGTTATGTCACAACTATTAGACATTATATAAACAACTACTCTCACAACTATTGAAACATGCTCAACTACTAGGTCCTCTCCCCTAGCGCATATAATATATTAATTACTATTATAATAAGTATTAATAATTTAATTAATATATATTTTTTCTTTGTAAGGTAAAGTTTGTATTAATAAAAATGGACAAAAGTCCTATTACAGTCCATAGATATATGCTCCAAGCGTTATTCCTCCATCCAAGTGGCTAGGCATATTAAAAAGCCTTTTCGTTCATGAAAAGCTTTCTAATTATTATCACAAACCTCTTTAACGTACTAATGAGCCTTGGGCATGGACTATTCGTGTTTCCCTTTTGATTAATGAGAGTGGCCTTTGGCCCTTTCACACGTACGACGCCAATCTTTATAATTAATCCACTTCAACTCTGATGGCTCACCCTTACCAAGTGTTGATTAACATACAATACAATAATGTATGTGGCGTTCTCCTCCTTTTTTTATCATTTTTCTTCCCTGCCATTTCCATTCTTCATTATCAGCTATCAAATCTAGTGGATATTTTGGACCGGACAAAATTTCACATGAGCTTTACGAAGTATGATTTCCCCCCACCACCTTTGTTCGAGTAACCTTTTGATTGCAGATACGGGCTTTCACTAATGTTAGTAGTCTTTACTAACTTTAATGAATTTACTTTGTCAAAAGTAACCCACAACCATTATCTTGGCAGGACATTGCTTCCCAACGCTCCCCTTAACTCTGAACAAATGCGAGCTTGCCTTTTGACTATGAGAAGAAGCCTTTGATCCTACTTCATTAAATCAATTTTTGCTTACTTTCTACCCTGTCGATGCCCAAATTTACTAAGTTATTAGCCTCTCTAAATGTGATTAATTGAGAAGTTCGTGAAACCCTTCAAAACTTCAAGGGCTATATCCAACAAGGCTTGGAGTTTCCAATTCAAAGCCCTACCATATCTCACCACATTGACCGCTAGCAAGGAATCACCTTCGAGGACCACATTTTCCAATTCCAGCTCCCTCCAAAACCTTAAATCCAAGATCAATGCCATGAACTCTACTTCATTATTTGTTCCTCATGGGGTAGATGCCAAGAGACTACCAACCAGTTCACCTTCCCAATTTTTCATTATGCATTCGACCCCAAACTAGACAGGGTTTCCCCTAGAGGCCCCACAAAAATTCAACTTGAACCACCCCTTAGTAGGATGGTGCCACATGGCCTCACGCCTCCTAGATTGAGAAATGCTACCTCCCAATATAGTTAAGGGTGGGATTTTGAGGCCAAACCAATTGTGTTGTAGTTCCATTCAGTAAAATATTCCTTTTATGCAATATACTTAGCCACTCTAGTGTTGGCTAATTCAACTATTGCAACTTCCACTTTATTCATAAATGATGGAAAACATATCTTAATGCCCTAAAAAACCCATCTATTCATTTCTTTCCAAATTTCCCATGCTAAGATTGAGGGGAGCTAATTATCCAAAGGCATGAAAATAGAGTTGATTCTTCAATATACGCCAAGCTTTGAAGAGACTAAGTATATCATTTGAGAGAGCTCCCAACCACCCCAGTTTGGCATAGAGCCATCACCAAAACCCTTGAGCAAAGGGATAATTGAGCAGAAGATGATTCACGCTTTTTTCATTTTCCATACATATCTTGCATCTGGATTGGCCTTGGAATCCCAACATGGAAAATTTATCTCCTGTCAATACCTTATTTTGCAAGGCTTCCCATGCAAGTGTTGGCCTTTGGTAGGCATGTTCTGTGCCAACACAAATGAATGGGGAGAGAGGTCAATTGGACATCCTTTTACAACATTCTATAACCATCCTTCACATTGTATGGACCTGACTGAGAGCCACACCAAACCAAATTTTCCTCCCTTTGGTGGACAAAGATTGTACTTTGATTTAGAATTTATTCCAATTGAGCTACCTCCAACTCAAGAAAACCCATGTTATGAAAGATTGTCTAGCACCAAATTTGCCAACCATTGTTGCCATCTTTTTCAAATAATCTCTCACATATAGACCCCAACTCATTGAAGAGTTTCCTCTATTTGTGCAATGTTTAGCAGAATTTCCAAGCTTGGGAATCCCCTAAGAGTCCTCCCAAAAGAGGGAAAACCTACCCTCATGAATGTCCCATGAAAAGAAGTCAGTGATAAGAGGTCTACAACTCCTTATGAAATTCCAAATCCTAGATCCTTTGGGTAGGTTGCTAGAAATTAGTATTGTTTTTCTCTCATTATTGCCCAGATACTTATTTTGAAGGATTCCAACCCATTTTTGGTTAGGATCCATATACATGTTCCACACCAACTTAGCACCTAAAGCCAAATTTTGCTTGAGAATATCCTTCACACCAGCCCCCTGCATCTTTCTACTTATCTTGTCCCAAGCTATTAGAGGGATCTTTTGAACTGCTTTGAAGAACCTTGCTAAAAGAAAATACTCATCTTTTAGATCAAATTCTGATGTACTCCATTTGGTATTGAGAGAAAGGATAATAGATATATGGGAATTGTAGAAATGAATAATTTTAGCATGGTTATTCGCCCCACCTAGGACAACCACCTCCCTTTCCAAGAGGAAAGTTTGTAACTAATCTTTTCCCAAAGTGGATCCCAAAGTTTACCATTTCTCAAACCTTTGGAGAAAGGAAGCCCCATATATTTACATGGAAGTTGCCCCTTGTTGAACATGAAAATTTTGATTATTTTTTGCTTGATCCTAGGGCCAATGCTGAAGAAGAATACCTCTAATTTTTCTTTGTTGACTTACTGGCCTAAGGAATCCGGATATCTATCTAAGATCTCCTTGAAAAGATTTTTTTCTCTTCTTTTGGTTGCACGAAACATCATGATATCATCATCAAATTGCTAATGAGAAATGATAGGGAGATTACTTGTGACTTGGATGCCTTCCAAATTTCCACTTTCTACCTCTCTTTTGATCATCCTACCTAAAGCTTTTGCCATTAATATGAAGAGAAAAGGAGACAGAGGGTCCCCTTTCCTTATACCTCTTGAGGATTCAAAAAATCCCTCTGGGGTGTGATTAATTAGCATTGAAAACCTTGAGTAGACAATACAATTAAATACCCAACCAATCCATGACTTGTCGAATCCAAATGCTTCCAAAAACTCGCATAAGAAGCACTAATACACCCTATCATAGACCTTTTTGATGTCCAACTTAATCAACACACTCTCCTTCCTTGTATTTTCTACTGAGTGAATGACTTCTTGGGTGATAATCACTCCTTCTAGGATTGATCTTCTTGTAACAACCTCGTCTAGTCTTTTGATATTAAATTAGGGAGAATTCTTTTTAGACTGTTTGCCATTACTTTGGTCATGATTTTGTAGATTGTATTGTATGGAGAAATAGCTCTAAATTCATCCAATGAAGTTAGTTTTTACTTTTTGGGGAATTAGGGCTATAAAGGTGTTTTTTAACTCCCTGAACACTTTCCTTGAGCTCCTTGAGTCCTTAATCACATCCACAACCTCATCCCCTACTATCTACCAACATTGCTGGAAGAAACAAGTCAAGAATCCATCAAACCAAGAGCCTTGTCAAAAGAAGTTGTTCGGTGCCATCTTGATATCCTCTTTTGTGAAGCTATTCATTAACATCTTGTTGATGAATTGTTTTTACTTACAGCAACAACTTCCGGACATAATGTAATATTCTATCTCTCTTGAAAGGTAATCTTCAACAATAAATTACTGAAAATCACCCCAAGGTCTCTCGGGTGTTAGGTCATAACAATGCATAAACAACTCAGATAAATGTGAAAATGCTGATAATCACAATCGGACCTTACTACAAGCAAGCTGTATCTTTCCACTTATCAAATCTTGCAATATGATGATCTTAAATCCTAAATCTAACCAGATAATAAAGAAATAGCAAAAGATAAGGGTGTAAGGATTGAATAAGATCTAAACTACTCCTAGAATGAACAATGCAAATGACAGATATCTAGAATGGACCAATCTCAAATAACCAGTTCCTGATCGACCCACAATGCAATCTTACAAGAACGGTGCAATCTTCTAAGGTATATAGATTTTCAAATCATAGACATGCATCTACAATTGAACTTAAGCACAAATAAATATTCGGTCCAGGTTGACTTCACCAGCCTACTACAATCAGATAGTTACTGGGAGTATAGACCAGAGATTGCTACAAACATTCCAAATATGAAATCACAAACATCATTCACCAAATTAAAACTAATCTAATTCTGAACATTAACCCTAAATCTTCAAGCAATTTAAAAGATAAAACAACAAGAACCATGCAAGATGGAATAACACAAGAGATTGCACCAGGAAAACCACAATGTCTTCAATTGTATTAATCACCAAAATGCTGCAACAATTCCACTATTCTGATACAATATTTGCTTCAAGAAATTGAATACTACTCCTATTACAAAAATACTCTAGCTTTTGCTCTTTTTATTTCTAATGTCTTCTAGCTAACCCTTACAATGAGGCAAGAATGCCCTTTTATAGAAAATCTAAATATATGTCGGCCCAGCCAAACATTTACAGAAATAAGAAAAACCGCTCAAAACAAGTCGGCCAAGGAAGAAAAATCAAACTAAGGCACACATTAAATGCCATCATCCAGGTCACCCTTGACACAATCTTCAATGCAGCCCCATCTAATGCATGCCCCATGATAATAGGGAAGCACAAATCTTGAAATAGGCATTAACTGCCACTTCCCTTATCCTTCCTCTGAACCGATGACCCTTGGACCCTCAAGAATATTCCATCCAACGCGGGGACAGGTGGCAAAGGTAATACCCTAAATCGGCATTTAATGGATTCAATCTCCTCTTTGGACTGTTCAACAGTCTTATTCCAATCTTCCTTGCTGGCTAGATACTTATCCATTACAGCCAAGTAGGTAGCTGCATCATCAAGCTGGTGGCCGGTTACAACACTTTCCGCATCAGGGGCATAAACTTCATGCCACCACTCCTTCAGCTGTTCCAGACTTAGATATTTCGGGGCTATCTTCCTCCTTCCAGTCATCACCTCAAAGAAGGCAATGCATCCATCATAGATACTAGTGAGATCCCCATCAATTGATTTCTTCAGTTTCAGGATCTTTTTCATGGCCTTCTGCCTAATCTGCAGAGCCTCGAACCATTCCCAAGGTTCATCCAATCTGGAAGAAGGAAGGATGCCATCTGCAAGTAATTGATCTTTGCCATGTCCTATTATGACTCTTGATTTCTGCAGCAAGAGGTCCATATCCTCCTTGTCATGAGACAACACATGCTCTAATAGCTCCTTGGCCCGGACTGCATCCTTCCCAACAGAAAGGATGTCCTTGATGGTATCATCTCCCTTTGTTTGCACACTCATCAACCAATCTATTACAGCTTGGGCTGAGGCTTTCATCTTCTCAATTCCGGAGATTGTTTCCTTGGGTAAGAAACCAGGGGTGGCAGATGAAGAAGGATGGAGGGATTGCAAGGGTTTCATTACCTCCTCCAAACATTTCCTTAATCTTTCATTTTCTTTCTTCAACTCCTGCTTGGTCTGGGTCTCCCTCCTTAACCTGCCAACCATCGCAGCACTGGAGCCTTCAAACTCCTCTATATCCTGCTCCATGGATGCAGGCCCAAGGTTGATAGTCTGAACATGGTAGTCCTGACCGGTGACTTCTTCTCTTGTTTTGTCTGCAGCAGGGGTGGCAATATGGATAACCCTGTTATTCGTTTCATCTCTTTCCACCCTTGAAACCACCTTTGCTGCCTTTCTTTTCTTTCCCTTTCCGATCTTTGACAGCATTTCATCCCAATCCAAGGGAGTGTCTTCAACAACCACTTGCTTCTTTCTTGCAAGCTCCTTTTCTAACCAGTCCGGGCTACAGGCTCCACCCGGATTTCTTCTTTTTCGCTTCTTCCGGCTATTCTGTCATTTTTTCCTCTTCATGTATGCTTGGTGGAGGAGAAACAACCTTGGATGGTTCTACAGTCGGTGACCTTGGCGAAGGATCTGCCTTCGGCACAACGTCCTTTGGAGAGGGAGTCCTAGATCTCCTTGTGTAGACTTTGGCTTTCTCTCCTCCTGAGCTCTCCACATCGACAATAGGAGGCTCATCCTTTGATGCCTCTTGACTCCTCTTCTTCAAAGTTTTGGTTGTTCGGGTCTTCTTCGGTGGTGGAGGAACATCCTCCTCTTCTAATTTTCCTGACTCTTCCTCATCAGAAGACCTACTAATCATCAGATTCTTCCATCTTCTCTTCCCTTTCAGCTTCCTCCTTGTCTCGGGCTCACTTTCCTTGGGGCCTCTAATCTTTATCCTAAAAGGAGAGCTCTTCGCGGTTTTCCCTTTGGGGTCATCTTCCCCGAATTCCTCTGAAGTAGACATGGGGTTAAGATTGCCCATCAAATTGAAGGTGCAAGTTACCTTCTCATTCTCCAGCTCCCAAAATTTGTGCTTTAACCAAGAATAAGTGTATTTCATAACCGGAGCCATCAGATCTTCCAATTTTGTAACCTCATCCTCATTCCAATTGATATCCCCAACCGGCCTGTCTTTCACAGCTTCATAGGCGTCGTCCTGCACCAAGTTTCCATCATCTTCCAGTTGATCCGGGATCAGCCTGACATTGTATTGTCTGACTGCCTCCACAGGGAGCCTAGAGTATCTCTTCTTTTTGGCCTCAAGGTCATCTTTGATATTAACCCAATAATCCTCTAGGTCATCCTTATGCCTGTACTCCCTAGTAGCTTTCTTCTATGCTTCTCCAGTTATGTCAAAGTTCATCCTTTTGGAATGGAAGGAGATACCATATGCTGCCAGTTCTTCTCCTATAGTGTGGGCTGATTGGATAGAAGGGCAGATTTCTGCCACACCGATTCCAAGAGGAAAGTCTCCACCAAAGCCTGTCTTGTGCTTTTCTCTCTTTACCACAGCATCAAATTCATAAATCTATCTAACAATCTCTAACAAAACAATGTGGTCAGTAAGATACCGAGGTAACCTGTAAGGCGAAACCGAGCATCCATCAATTTTGAGGTAGGTGAAGGTGGGGAATTGGATGAACCAGGCTCCGTAGTTCTTTATCAGCCCTTTGGCTCCATCCGACAACCTCATGTGCTCAGCATTCTGTAGCATTCAGGTAATATGCATCGTGAAGGCATCGTTGGCTCTCTGGTAGTCCTTGTGTCCTAGATGCAGCTCTGGGTAAACTTCATAGATTATGTCCTGACCCAACGTCCCTTGTGGATTCAAACCCTTGTATGGGTAGAATCTAGCTAGTACATACACCACGTATGAGGACATGGTGAACTTCTTGGTCTCCAAGACATTCCTTAGCTGCTTGTCAATTTCAGAGCTAATAAGCCCGGCCCAGTGATAATTGGTGCCCTGTTCAATCTTGCTAATTACGTGCACCATCCAGTTTTCCAATACTCCAGCAGCCCTCAACCCTGCTACCCTACTTAGGAATGTTATCGCATCATAAATATGTGATTTGAATTTAATTCTATGTAATTGCTTGGGCAGCTTAGAATGATGTGATTTTGGCTTCTCCAACTAGGAGTTAATCATCTGTTGAGCCTTGGCTGGCTCCTTCTCATAGTATATTTTGGCTGTGTCTATGTTTAGAGCACATACAGAAGGTAGATCCGGCATGTCGAAAGCTTGTGCAATAGAAACAGGACTGAAGTTCACCAGAACTCTTCCATCGGTACTAACCACCCTCTGTGCATCAAAGTCATACTGCCTGGCGCACTTGAGAATCAGCTCATAACATTGAATTGTCGGAGGGAAGCCTGCCACATGCACCAGTCCGGATTTCATCATTCCTTGCCTCAGGACCGACAGATCCTTCTCCGTTGTCCTCTGTTTAAACTCTTCATACTTCCAAGCTCCCACATTGGTATCAGATACTTCAGACCATACGGAGGATATCCTGCTCTCAGGAAGCTGGCTCTTCATATCTAGTCTCAATCGTTCTCCCTTAGAAATAGATGACCCCTCTGAGCCACCCTTAGATTTTCTGGTAGCAGCCTTGCTTGGTTCGGCCTATATTCACAAAAGACACCATTAGTATTCAATTATTAGGCATATTCCTATCCAAAAGGTTAGCACAAATCATATAAATCAATCAAAATCCATCACAACTGCTAATCCTTTGAAGATCTGGAAAAACAACGAAGTCCGGGAAAATATCACAATCCGAGAAAATCCTGTCGGGGCAGAATTTTGGAGAAATCCGACCCAGAAGGATTCCTGTCGCCAAGACATGATTAGTCAAACAAATCATTAATACAGCCAAGGATCGTTAGATTATCATGAAATTCATGCATTGGTAACAAGAAATAAGCATTTAGTGTTCACTCCATCAATCCTATCTCTAAAAAATCAAACGGGACAAAGCCAGGTAGGAAAACCGGAAAAATCCAGATGGGGTGGATTTTCGTGGACAGCTCAAAATGTTTCGGGAATTACCCTGGCCCGCGGAATAAGCTTAAATCGGGAAAATCCGAGAGCGGGGGAATTCCGCGAGGACCTCGGAAACCCGATAAACGGCGAAACCCGAACCAACAGCCAAATGATCACGGGATCTCCTCTACCTGAGTTCCAATGGTCTCAAAACCGACGGTACTCAACAAAACTTAGAATGCAAAGGATTTCAAATTCTCGAAGGCTCTCAAAAGATGAATCCTTACGCCAAAACAACAATGCCCTAATTTTAAATAAGCAGATCTCTTCCATTAAAACCAGGGGAACTCCAAGGTTTAAAATATCAATCAACGGTTAACCTAAAGCACTCTGAATTCTCACAGGACGGGGGGCCAACGTGATACAAGGACAAGATCGCTCAATTATAACGAATTTTCCACTCTAGGAAAAACACTGAAGAAAACCCTAACTTCGCACAATATGGTAGATTTCGCACTAAGAGGGTAAATAATCTAACCCAGAACCCCTCAAACGGATGCACCCATTATTTTAATAGGAAAATACAAGCTCACAGGGCATGGGTAATGTGGTTTCACAAAGAAAATGGATCAAACCCAAATTCTATAAATACGGGATCAAAATCAAGCAAGGGCCGACCCAAAATTATCATCAATCAGCGCAGAAACACTCAATCATCAAGCAAATAAATGAAAGGGGCCAACGACAACCTACCATGGATCAAAGCGGATGAAATTCGAGCTCGAGGAAGAAACCACGAAACAAGCGCGTCCTTAGCAATGAAAACTTTATCCAGCAAGGCTCCAATCAATTCGCACACACACAATCCAAATCAATCTTCAAAGCACAAATGAGAATTTCTAATCACCCGAGCAAAAGCAAGTGAGCAGTGAAGTTGGAATGATGTTAAAAATGCCCTAAATCCGCCTATATACTCGTCTGAGCAAAGGAACCTCGGCATTAATGAGGGACAAGACACTTCTGACAAATCTGGAAACCTGAGCCCAAAACGGAATTTCAGAAAATCTCAGAATACACGGAAATCCGAATGGACAAAAATTTCACAAAAATGCAGAAATCGGGGAAATGGCAAAGATCGGGGTTTTGGAAAAGTCCGGGAAAATCCGCCAAGACCGGAAAATCCCAGATCCAGGCAGAAACCCAGAATCAGAGAATCTAGCTAGGAACGGACAGAGAACTAGGGCCTGGGAAAATCCGCCAGAGCTGGAAAATCCCGGATCCAGGTGAAAACCAGGATTTGGCTTAAAACTCAATTTCAATCAATTCCAGCCTCAAGGCAAGGTCAAGGCTAGCAAGACCAACACATCAAGACCTCAAAATGATAATTCCAATAAAACCAAAGGTCGAAAACACCGGAAAAGAGGGTCCCTACTCCAAGTGGGGCGTGTGTGCAAAAAACTGCACAACAAATGGCGACTCTGCTGGGGAAATGCTCCTGAGTATTTCGATGACAAACTGGAATCAAGAACCCATAACTCCTAGTTTCAACTCAGACATCTAGCCACCACCCATGTTTAAGCAAAGAAGCCCCCTAGTCACTCAAAGTTTCCTATACCAGGGTCAAAGTGTGTGCACATGCATTCATTACCGTCCCTTAGTTACAACAAGAACCAGACTTGGTATGAACAAGCTACATAAAGATTCATACTCTAAAAGTAACCTGGATAGAGTCTCGCTGCCAGTCAGGCGTCCATAGCCCCAATGAGGTTATCGCTGTGATCCTCCTGAACATAGCTCTACTGCCAGCCAGGCATCTATAGCCCTAGTAGAGATATTCAGATTCTCCTGATCAGTTGAATTCAAACTTTTTGATTTTCAATATAGTCCCTTTTTTTTTATATATATCTTTCCCTTTTCACTCATTTCATTCAACCTATGGGCAGTGAAGTCCACACTCAAGGCTGAGAATCATAGTGGCACTAGAGCAGAAAAAGGATTTTTCACCTGTTCAAACCTCATAAGGAACTTTAGTAACTTCAGGTATATTAATGATAAAAGTATGAGACCCCAATATATTCCCATTCAAATTGACTAGAAAACTCTTCACCTCAGCATAAGGGAAAGTGACATAAGATAAAGAGTTCGTACCGTAGTGTCCTGAAAGGATGATTAGAGTTTGTAAGGGAAATACCAAGAACATCAAACCTACTTTGTCACCATTGTCATACAGATGCACCCAAAGGTCCCCAAAAGAGAAAGAACCAAGAGCAAGAGCAACGCAAACCAAAACAAATAAACCAAAGAAAACCTAACCTAACCAAAGCAAAACAAGAAAACCAGAAAGGAAACCTACCCTAACCAAACAAAATAATGGAAAGCAACCTAAACTAACTATATACAAAGCAGAGAGCTGCAGGCAGCTCAGGACTGGAAATAATATTTCAAATACTGCCCGTTGACAGGCAGTGGGATATCCTCTCCCGTAAGAGTCTTCAGACGGAAGGCATTATCTCCAAGTATCTCAGCAATCTGATATGGACCCAGCCACAATTTATCAAATTTCCCATGGTTCCCTTTCTAATCATGAGGTTTATCCCAGTATAGGACAAGGTCAGAAATCCTGAAGGCTTTGACTTTGGCTCTCCTATCAAACCACCTCTTAACTACCCCCTGATGTTTGGAAAAATTCTCAAGGGCATTATCTCGTTTCTCCTCAAGGTGCAATAATTCTGTTAACCTAGCCTCCCTTCTGTCCCCTTCATCATAAAACTGGTTTATGACTTGCAAAGTTGGGATCTTGAGTTGGATAGGGAATACTGGATCCAGACCGTACACCAAATGATAAGGAGATGTTCCAATGGAAGACTTAAGTCTAGTACGATCTGCCCAAAGGGCAAACCGAAGCTGGGTGTGCCAGTCTTTAGGGTTCCTCTCTAACAATTTATGGATGACAGTCAATAGGTTCTTATTAGAGGATTCTGCTAAGCCATTACCCTGAGGGTAATAATTAGATGCAAACTTCACAATAATGCCATGATCAAAGGCCCAATTTGAAAACTTCAAAGATGCAAAGGCAGGACCATTATCACTAACAACAACAATAGGGCATCCAAAACGATTAAGAATAGCAGACTCTAAGAAATCAATCACCACCTCGGATGTACATTGCCTACAAGCAAAAGCTTTGGTCCACCTTGTAAAGTAATCAGTAATAGTGAGAATGTACTTGTGTCCTACAGAGGATGGTGGATTGATGGGGCCTATGAAATCCATACCCCATTGAGCAAAAGGCCTTACCTCAGTGACCGGTTGGAGTGGAAGTGCTGCACACCTTTCTCTTGTTGTTGTGGTCTGGAAAGTGTGAGAGGTCCACACATGTTGATGAACATCCTTGAACAACGTGGGCCAGTAGTAACCTGCCCTCAAAATCTGATTTGCAGTGGCGATTGCAGAACCATGACCAATGCCATATTTCTCATGAAATTTAGTCATCACTCGATCAACTTCCTATTTCCCAAGACACCTCAAATAAATGCCTTCATGATTTCTTTTATACAGAACAGCTCCTTTCAACATGAAACTGTCACTTTTCAATCGTAAAGCTCTCCTTTGAACTACACTGAAATGACCTGGAGATCGTTGATTCAACAAATAATACACTAGGTCATCATACCAACCGTTTGGAGAAACCTCCTCAACGTTATAATTCTGAACAGTCAATTCATGACCTATTTCTACCATAGTCTGAGTGAGTCCTTGTCCTCTCACCAGCTTCATGGGCTAGATCTTGATATCATACTCTTGAAGCATGGTCACCCATTTGGCTCTACGCTCACCTAACTCATTTTGCATCAGGAGTAACTTAACTGCAGAATCAGGGACAATTGCATATACTTTATTTTTTAGGATATAATGCCTGAATTTCTTTACTGCTCTAACAAGGGAGTAAGCCTGCTTTTCCACACTTGGATATTTCAACTCAGCATCTTTCAATGGTGCGCTCATAAAAGCAATAGGATTCTCATTTCCCTCATTAGACTTTTGAGTAAGCATTCCCGCACACGAGTGGTCTGAAGCAAATGAATAGATATAAAAGGGTTTGCTGTAATTAGGACTTACCTTAACTGGGGCGTAGCAATGGCCCTTTTGATTCTACCAAATTCCTCTTTAAACTACGTAGTCCATTTGATCTTGGCATCTTGTTTCAACATTGCATTAGGTTTAACAATTTCAGCAAATCCAGTGATGAATTTTCTGACGAAGTTGATCTTGCCAAAGAAAGACTTCATTTCCTTTTTGCTAGCAGGTGGCTGAATCTTCAAGATGGCCTCCACCCTTTCCGGATCAATAGAAATTCCCTTTTCGGATATTACATGTCCCAGTAGCTTTCCTTTTATTACTCTAAAGATGCACTTTTTAGGATTCAAGGATATGTCAAATTCTCTACACTTTTGGAATACTTTGTGCAGATCCGAGATGTGGTCCCCTCTGTTCTTTGAGAACACAATCAGGTCATCCATATAAATGATGATGCATTTTCCTATGATATCCTTAAAGGCAATATCCATAGCTCTTTGAAATGTGGCCCCTGCATTGATGAGTCCAAATGGCATCCTCCTGTAGGCAAAGGTTCCCCACTTAGTTGTGAAAGTAGTCTTATGTCTATCCTCATACTAAACCATTATCTGATTATACCCTGAATAACCGTCTAGAAAGGACATCATCTGAGATCCATTAACCACCTGAAGCACCTCATCTAACGAAGGAACTAGATAGTTATCCTTTTCTGATGATCTGTTTAGATTTTTTAAATCGACATAGAGCCTAATTTCTCCATTCTTTTTCCTTACTGGAACCAGGTTTTCCACCCATGTTGAATGCCTGACTGGAAATATGATTATGGCAGATAGCAATTTCTGAACTTCTTTCTATATGACTGGTTCCAATAATGCGTTAATAGGTCTCTGTCTATGTCTGAAAGGCTTGGCACCTGGCTTCAGGGGTATAGTATGAGTTATGATTGATGTGTCATAGGTTTTCAAGTCTTCATAACTCCAAGCTACAATATCTGGAAAGCTATGCAATGCTCCAATTATTCCTTGTCTTTCTTCAGGAGTACATACCTTGCCAATGAAGATGTTTTTGACGTTATCTTCAGTTCCCATATTATAAGTATCACACTGTCCACTGATGGACTCCTTCTTGGACTCTTGTTCCTGACCCCTAATCTTGTCCATATCGAAAATTCGTTCCAACTGCACCATTCCCCTGGGAATAGTATTAGACTTCAGATTCAGTACACCTTCTAAATCCAGTTCTACTTCCTGGGGTTCTGTTTCATCAATGATCTGGGAAGCAAAGACGTTCGTATTCATGATAAAATCTAGAATATGCTTGTCATCTTCAAATACCTAGAAGTTAGTAACATTGTCTGGTACTGATGGCACAGGGGTCAGTTCAACAGTGAATTTCTTTAATCCTGACATGGATAGAGGCTGCAGGGTGCTTGCTGCCTGAGCCAGAGAATCAGCCGTTTGATTCTTCCGCCGTGGTATTAGCTGAATGTTGAAGGTGTCAAATCCCTCAATAAGGTCCCATACTCTATGCCTATAATTAGTCATTCTCCTATCATGGCATGAATATTGTCTCCTTGTTTAACCACTAACTCAGAATTGCCAAAAACTTGTAGAACCTTAACCTTTTTCTTAAGTGCCATAAGAAGTCCATGAATTAGTGCTTCATACTCTGCTACATTATTGGTGCAATGAAATTGGAGCCTATGGGCTGCAAAGAAATTCTTACCTTTTGGACTAATCAATTCAAACCCTTCCCCAGCTCCATGCTTGGACTTGGATCCATCAAATCTAAGTGTCCAACACTCAGCAGTGGTAGTCTTCTTTACTACATCCTTGGGCTTAATATTG
This sequence comes from Sequoia sempervirens, assembly GCA_007258455.2. Classification (NCBI taxonomy): domain Eukaryota; kingdom Viridiplantae; phylum Streptophyta; class Pinopsida; order Cupressales; family Cupressaceae; genus Sequoia; species Sequoia sempervirens. The sequence continues at coordinate 122,195 of VDFB02342042.1, forward strand.
CTGGGTGGCCTTTCAGATGACACCAACTTCCTCTCTTGACAGTCTTCCCAAGGATCTTGTATATCTATTTGAGCTGCCATGGTTGGATTCATGCATTTATGTACTTGTTCTACTGCTGTTTGGCATAAACAACACTCCAACTCTGAATGGGAAGCATTATGAACTCTACACCAGTTAGGTAAGAGTAATTCTTCAAAACCTGTTCTTCTTCCCAAGTGAGTTTGATTCTCCATACACTGCTTGATGAATTCCTGAAAACTGCTTAATAGGCTAATCTGACTGTCTTCAGGTTCTTCTTCTTCCTGAACTGATTATGTCAAAACGGTAACAGGGCTGAGTTCTGCTCCATGATCAATGGGCATCATGTGTAGCATCAACACCTCCTCTGAGTCTGACTCCTCATACTGATATAACAGCATGTAATTTCCCATTCCTACTTCTGATATCAGAACTTCTGTTGAAGTCTTTTGGTATTTTGTAATCATGTACTTCATTCTTGGCTCTCTCAATTCTGATATGATTGGGCACTCCTTTCCATGGAAGCCACATATGAGAATGATCAGTAGACACATAACCATTCAAAGCCTTAGTAAAATCTCTTCCTAGAATCAAACCATACGCATCCGGGATATTAGCTACTTGAATATTGATAACCTGTTGAATCCTTGGGTCCGAAGCTATCTGCATGTGAATCATGTTTAATTCTCCCACCACATTTACTTGAGTTCTATCCAACTGAGTCACAGCCTTCTTAGAGTCGGCGGTGGCAATTCCTAAGCTCACACTCCAAAGGCATCACATTGGTGGAAGCATGATCTAATAAACAGTATGATTCTTACAAATATCTGGACTCAGATCCAAGAATGGTGAGTTTGGTCTTCCCTTAAAATAGTGACTGAGTGTCTACCTGAGCCACTTGAGTCTTATCCTTTTCTTTTCCTTTATCTCCAGGGGGCATGTTAGTCCTATTTTGGGTCTAATTTTGTGTGCTCACAGGCTGAGAACTGGAGGTCTGGCTGATATTTTCTCCAGAAGGCTTGGAATGTGCATCATAGGTACCTAAAACAGCCTTCCTAATTGCAGGAAACCTTAATAACTCAAATGCTGAAAGATTTACCTTTAATTTCTTGAACTCCTCAACAACATATGAGGCTATCTGCTCCTCGCTCATATCGGTGGAGAGCGTCCATGAAACTCTTCCACACTGTCCTTGTTTGCTTGAAAAATTTTCTTCCACGTAAGTCCAGTTTGGACTTGCCTCTCCTTTGAGAATCGCGCTTGGAGATATGTGGATAGGATGGATTATTGCTAGCATGAGGATTTGGGGGAATACTGAAGTTGTTAGGAGGAATGGAAGTAGTGAAAGGACCTCCAGCTTGTGGGTGCCTATGAGGCATATCCCTCAAACCTTGCCTCTGGAACATCTATACTTCTTCAACGTAGGCTTCCTCCTGATCAAGAGGGCCATTATCATTCATTGTTTCTTCATTGAATAGCTGAGCCACTTCATCTCCATTGCAGACTTGATCTATTTTGTCTTCATGGGAGTCAGATTCTTCCTCTGGGATATTCTCTTCATTTGCTGGGAAGGGAGCATGATTTAATACTAGCACAAGAGAATCATAAGGGCTTGAGGGAACAATCTCCTGTCCATTTGCATTATTTTCTACTTCATACTGGAAAATGGAGGCTGCAGTTTGGAATTCTGGGCATTCCAATTCTGAATGCTGACTTGTCTTATGGAGCCTGCACCACCCTGATAGAGCCGCTTCAGCCAAATAGACACCACTAGGAGGCTTGTCTTGACCAACTGGCTGATTTGTAGATTGATTGACAACTTGATTAGCTGGCTGATCTAATGGGGTAGGGACTCCTCCGTTGTTAGGTCCTGTATTCCAGGTTCTACTCTGCCCTTGTGATTGCCTCTTATCAAATCCAGATCCACTACCTTGACTTCTATCAAAATTCTATCTCCTATCATTATTATAGCCTCTGTCATTATTGTAACCCCTATCCTGATTATGTCCCCTATCATTATAGAATCTTCTGTCATTACGTTGTCCCCTGTCAAAGTTCTGCCCTTGTAAAAATTCTCTGTTCTGATTAGATTGCATACCTTTCTGAGCAGCCTGCAGTTGACTATTTTGATTCCTTAGGTAGGTCACCTCCAGATTTAATTTCTTTATCTGTTCAGCCATTTCATCAATCCTCTCCCTATTTGGATCTCAATAGGGAGGCTGATTTGGGTTATTCTGAGGAGGGACAGGCATTGTAGCGGATCCCAAAGACTGATGCAGCACCTCAGAATTCTGCAGATAAGCAGGGAAGCTATTCAACTGTGACTGGTACATGGGTTGATTAACCTGTTGCTAAGGGAAGTTCGTCATAGGGGAGACTTGGCTCATGGGATGACCAGGGTGTGGTACCATAGGTAATTGAGGAACCGGATTCATGATTGGAGTATGATTGGTGAGAGCCTGATTTACTGCCTGAACCTGGTTGGGATGTGCAACTAGTCCTAAGAAAGGCAATGGTCCAGTTAAATGTTGTCTCAAATCTATACTAAGCTTAACAGCCTCTGTATAAGCATCAGTTAGGGTACCTGGAGGATTGGGTCTCCATTTTAGGAAGGTTGCTGTCAGGCTATCCAGGGCTTCATAATAGACTCCCAGGGCAGTATCGTCATCTAAAACATATGGATCTTGAAGTCTAGTGAATGCACGGTGGAACCTATTATTGAAATTGTATATTGGTTCATTAACCTCTCTCTTGACTTTGATGAATTGCAGATATAACTCATTGGCACTGATGGGTATTCTGAACTTCTGTAAAAAGGCCTTTTCAAGGTCATTCCAATTAAGAATTGAACCAGCAGGGAGATGATTGTACTAGTAAAAGGCCTCTTCTCCTAGTGAATAAGGAAACAACCTACAGGCGACATCCTCATGAACTATCCCTCTGTCCTTAAGACAGGTTTGGAAAATGCTTATGTGTTCTTCAGCAGTCCTGTTTGGGTCATTAATATGGAATTTTGAATAGAAATGCTCAGGGTTTTTGGGCATTATATTGTAAGCATTGAAAGACAAAGGGGATGGATTGTTGGCAAGGAAAGCCATTGGTAAGAGATGGGGTGGTGGTTGTGTTTGATTAATGACAGGCTGAGGCTGTTGGATGGGAACCACTTCAGGGATGGGTATAGCCTCAACTTCGGGATGTGAAGATATGGATGATGTAGGTGAAGGGATGGGTGATGATGATTCTCCCCTTTCTCGAGTCCTTCTTGACCTAGTGGGGAACTGTAGCTCCTCTAAATCTTCCTCTCCTGTGGTAGATCGGGTATTTCTCCTATATCTCTCTGGAGAGATGGCGTTCAAGAAATGATCCAGTGTGCTCATTCAGGCCCTCCTTCTAGCGCCAATCTGTTGATGGTGTTTTCTGCACAGCAACAACTCAGACAGAATGCAATATTCTATCTCTCTTGAAAGGTTATTTTTAACTATAAATCACTAAAAATCACCCCAAGGTCTCTTGGGTGTTAGGTCATAAAAATGCATAAACAACTCAGATAATATGTGAAATGCTGGTAATCACAATCGGACCTTATTACAAGCAAACTGTATCTTTCCACTTATCGGATCTTGCAATTTGATGATCTTAAATCCTAAATCTAACCGGATAATAAAGAAATAGCAAAAGACAAGGGTGCAAGGATTGAATAAGATCTAAACTATTCCTAGAATGAACAATGCAAATGACAGATATCTGGAATGGACCAATCTCAAATAACTAGTTCCTGATTGACCCACAATGCAATCTTACAAGAACGGTGCAATCTTCTAAGGTATATATATTTTCAAATCATAAACATGCATCTACAATCGAACTTAAGCACAAATAAATATTCGGTCCAGGTTGACTTCACCAGCCTACTACAATCAGATAGTTATTGGGTGTATAGACCAGAGATTGCTACAAACATTCCAAATATGAAATCACAAACATCATTCACCAAATTAAAACTAATCTAATTATGAACATTAACCCTAAATCTTCAAGCAATTTAAAAGATAAAACAACAGGAACCATGCAAGATGGAATAACACAAGAGATTGCACCAGGAAAACCACAATGTCTTCAATTGTATTAATCACCAAAATGCTGCAACAATTCCACTGTTCTGATATAGTATTTGCTTAAAGAAATTGAATACTACTCCTATTACAAAAATACTCTAGCTTTTGCTCTTTTTATTTCTAATGTCTTCTAGCTAACCCTTACAATGAGGCAAGAATTCCCTTTTATAGCAAATCTAAATATATGTCGGCCCAGCCAAACATTTACAGAAATAAGAAAAACCGCTCAAAACAAGTCGGCCAAGGAAGAAAAATTGAACTAAGGCACACATTAAATGCCATCATCCAGGTCTCCCTTGACACAATCTTCAATGCAGCCCCGTCCAATGCATGCCCCATGATAATAGGGAAGCACAAATCTCGAAATAGGCATTAACTGCCACTTCCCTTATCCTTCCTCTGAACCGATGACCCTTGGACCCTCAAGAATATTCCATCCAACGCGGGGACAGGTGGAAAAGGTAATACCCTAAGTCGGCATTTAATGGAGTCAATCTCCTCTTTGGACTGTTCAACAGTCTTATTCCAATCTTCCTTGCTGGCCAGATACTTATCCATTACAGCCAAGTAGGTAGCTGCATCATCAAGCTAGTGGCCGGTTACAACACTTTCCGCATCAGGGGCATAAACTTCATGCCACCACTCCTTCAGCTGTTCCAGACTTAGATATTTCGGGGCTATCTTCCTCCTTCCAGTCATCACCTCAAAGAAGGAAATGCATCCATCATAGATACTAGTGAGATCCCCATCAATTGATTTCTTCAATTTCAGGATCTTTTTCATGGCCTTCTGCCTAATCTGCAGAGCCTCGAACCATTCCCAAGGTTCATCCAATCTGGAAGAAGGAAGGATGCCATCTGCAAGTAATTGATCTTTGACATGTCCTATTATGACTCTTGATTTCTGTAGCAAGAGGTCCATATCCTCCTTGTCATGAGACAACACATGCTCTAATAGCTCCTTGGCTCGGACTGCATCCTTCCCAACAGAAAGGATGTCTTTGATGGTATCATCTCCCTTTGTTTTCACACTCATCAGCCAATCTATTACAGCTTGGGCTGAGGCTTTCATCTTCTCAATTCCGGAGATTGTTTCCTTGGGTAAGAAACCAGGGGTGGCAGATGAAGAAGGATGGAGGGATTGCAAGGATTTCATTATCTCTTCCAAGCATTTCCTTAACCTTTC